>JAJIRX010000329.1:0-44506 GCA_023853785.1 Psilocybe azurescens | reverse complement strand
CCTGCGTGTCGTTGTTGTTGTCCCTACATGTTGTGTCCGCTTTCATATGTACCGTTGTCGTACCGTACATGTTGCATGTGTTGCGGTACGTGCGATCTGTCGCGTACACCATCAGTCTATATTGAGAAAGAGGGGAGGGTTAGTGGCAGCGGTGGGTGGGGTTCGCGACTTACCTGGTGTTGCGGCCACATTCACATCGCCTACATTACCTGCTCGCATCCCCTCCCCGTTCCACCCTCGTTCCCTCTGGTCCAGTGTTGTTGTCATTGTATACAGAGCCGTTGTCATCGTTGTCGTACCGTGTACGCGTGTCTGGAGTCGTCGTCATTGTACATGGACCCATCATCAGTCGGTGGTGCCGCTGATGCATGTCGGGTTGGGTTGGCAAGTGCCTGGCTCCGACCAACAACGGCGAGGTGGTGAGGGCAACGCACAACGGCAGCAGCAGGGTGGTGGTGGTCAGAGGAAGAGGTGGGGTGGTTGGAGTAACCAACAGACTGACATGGCAACCAAAAGTCACGCATGTGACATTGTTCGCAGTTGCCGAGAATTGCCAAGCAATAATATTAAATTTAAGTCCGTTTTCGGTTCCGTTCCGGGCTATTCCATTTTGTAAACGGATTCCATTCAATTCCGCTGCGGAATCCGCCATTCTGCTGGAATTGATATTAAATAAAATAGCAGGGCCTTGTGCCATATTTTGCTCTCATTTCGCAGCAGAATAGCGGACTCCGGCGACTCTGGCCGGAATATGTGAGGACACAAAAGCCCTCATATTTAATACTTTGACTGGCACTGAGTTTGTTAATTGGCCAAGTTGGGCCAGAGCTGATGCGACTGCCAAGCATAAATTAATAATATACTGTACTACTGTACAATTCTACATTGGGGCCAATGTATTTAATTGGTCAAGTTGAGCCCGAGCATACATTAACACTATACCGCACTGCTGTGTTTTTTTAATACTTGACTGATTGAATAGTCAGCTTTGCTCACACTGCATCATCAGCACCTAGTTATCTATTTCGCCACATCAAGCCCAAGCTGGATCAACTGCCAAGTGTAAATTAAATGTATACTACACTGCTGTACAGCTATTCCCATTATTTAATATCCTTCAGTTATAGAAATATTCAGTATTCCAACTGAATAAATGGTTATTTTGTCTGCATTGCATCATTGACACCATTTTATTTAATCAGCCACATTGGGCCCGAGCTGATGCAGCTGCTGAGAATAAACTAAATGTATACTGCACTGCTGTACAATTATTCCCATTATTTAATTTCCTTCAGTTATAGAAATATTCAGTATTCCGACTGAATAAATGGTCAGTTTTGTCTGCTCTGCATCATCAGCACCGGTTTATTTAATCGGCCACATTGGGCCCGAGCTTATGCAACTGCCAAGTATAAATCAAATATATACTGCACTTCTGTACAATTATTTCCATTATTTAATTTCCTTCAGTTATAGAAATATTCAGTATTCCGACTGAATAAATGGTCATTTTGTCTGCACTGCATCATTTGCACCAGTTCATTTGAACAGCCACATCGGGCCCGATCTGATGTAACTGCTAAACATAAATTAACACTACTACACAGCTGTATCATTTTTCCAATCATTAAATTCCATATAATTATGCAAATATACTGTATTTTGAGTCATTGAACAGTTGGATTTGCATGACCTGCTACATCAGCATCGGGTATTTAACCAGCTATCTCAGGGCCGAACCCAGTCCGTGGTGTGCTAATGGTAGGCTCATGCATGCAATCCCACAGCATTTGTAATTAATTCCCACCACCCTAAAATGTATGCAGCTTCCATAGAATTCATTGGCCCCGTGTCACACAGATACATTGTGTGTGTTCTATGGCCCATGTCACTCGCTACAATGTAGCTGCCCTATGTGGTTATTTTGTGTGTAATTTTCGTGAGAGTCAATGGGAGCGGAACCAGGTAACACCTCTTGAACTTGTACCACCGTCATCTCTCAACACCACCTTGATATATTTCCCATTACACCAACAAAATCTTCACAAAAGACCACAGTGAACTGTGTGTGATGATATTGGGATTTTACAGGTGTTCAACATCTCGAATGTATAGCTTGTTTTGATACCTGACATGTGATATTTGTTAATTGAATTGTAGTGGATGCTATCATAATGTCTGTGTGTATTGTGTTTTGTCTTGATGGAAATTGATAATGTATGTGATTTCAACCAATCTTCTTTCCACATTTTTTAACTCAATTTCACCTAATTATATATCTGACTTTACAGTCCGGTGAAAGCAAAGTCACATTAGAACTACATGGCAAAGTCCAGGTATGTAGATTAGTTTATGCATATAAAATTTAGCTGACTTTCTTGTGCACTTCTCTCCTCCAAGTCTACACACCACCAAGATAAAAAGTTGCATGATGGAATTGATCAGAATGAAGAAAACACCATCCAAACTCTAAACAGTGTTGTAAGTCTAACATCTTCCATAAGAAACCCTTACCCTTATTAATCCTATTACTAATTAGCCTCCAACCAAATCATGATCACTTAGCGAGAAAGGAAGTCACTGAGGATGATGTTTACCAAGCAACTATCTATGATGCAAAGATAATAGCTCGAATTGACCCCACAAGTTTGTCTCAAAATATTCTTATAATTTTATTATCTAAATAATTCCAACTTAGATGGAGAAATAAAGCCTGCATGGTTTACACATGCAAAACTAAATCATCTGCAAAAGATGCTCTGAAATGTAGAAGGATATCACACCCAAATACAACTGATGATGAAGAACAATATATAGAGAGGCTTGAAGTACGTTCAGCTAAGAACCTGCAACAAGTTAAACATTCATTCATGTGCAAAGATAAAAGGAGAGCTGTATAAATAGTCCCATGTCAGTGTTCTTAACAGTTGTATTCAGTCCAATTTGTATTTAGCTATTTGTAGTTATGGATACACCTAATAAAAGATTTAAAAGAGATTACAAGTAAAAGGAATTAAGAGCTTAATTCACACACCATAAACAATGATTGCCAGTCAATATTTTCAGTCCACCAATGAAGGCAAATTGAAGAAATACAATGAAGTACCCTCTTTGGGATGAGGGGGGTGCAATAAATGTGATCAGAGTACCCATTGTCAAACATTGGTTGAAAATGACTAAATTTCAAAATTCAAAAAACTATCAGGTATGCTCTAGGCCTTGCTTAGGATCATCCTCCTTCAAACATTTTGAATTTACAACAAATATTGACTGAGCTACAGGCTGTTTTATGAGATATTGATATTATACCTGCTATCAATCAACCTTGTTGAAAAATTATATTTTATCATCTAGTTATGTTCTTGCAGTATAAATACACTGCCTGCTAAGTTTTATGATTTTAGGAAGCCACTCTGTGAAGATAGCTGTATATATATAGAAAAAATATATATTCAATGTAATTTTGAGCTATACATCTGAAATTACCAAATGAGTTGGAATCTTCATATACTGTTCCTTTCTCTATAAACATTAAAAAACATTATAACTACTACAATGATCCTGCAGAAGTTCACAAACAAGCAAAAGGAGCCAGATATTCTTGATGTTTGATGGTGATCACGTGAGGACCTTGCAATAATCCAAGGTAAGCACATGATCTTCATAATAAGCAGTCAAACTTGTTTGATTGGGAGAGGTGGTGCTTTAAAAAGCGAAATCTGCAGGTTACACTGTAAGTGATAGAGCAATACTAGCTAAATAGCCTTTGAGGGGATACCCAAGGTAGCTATTTTGTCTTTATAGACTCATCAGTAGCTTGGGGTGAGGGGGTGAGGGGGGGCATATAAACGCAATCAGCTGTATAAAACTTGTGAGTAGGGGTACACACTGGCTAAATGGCTTTGAGGTTGTTCTCAAAGCTAGCCATTCATCTTTATAGACTCATCAGTAGCTATCGTACATAAGGAATATTACTATGTACTCCTAAAATAAGCGTGTGTTTACTAAGCTAAGTGCCTATTCTTAGCAAATTTGACTATCAATTTCTAATCATTTAGTGTTATCTTTGTAATCTTACTTGTACTAATACAGGAACGTCAGAGGTCTTACTGACTAATTACAATAGAGCTGATTAAGCTCGTTACCAATAACATTGTGGATGATTAATGATCGAGTCACTTTGATTATGAATCATAGAGCTAGAGTTGCTCCGATCTAGCATTCTGACTAAAATGTTAGTCATATTCGAGTAATAACTTACCAACCTGGTCGAGAATAGACCATAGAATTTTGCTTAATGTGGTCTATTCTGCTTTGACACTACCTGGACAAGTCCGAGAACAAGTCCGGCCCAGGTTGGCCTACTTTGTACATACCAGCCTTCAATATCAATTGATGACTGGTTAAGAATAAAGAAAATATAAAAATATTGTAGGCCAGCCCAAAGTCCAAGTATTATATTTTATGGAACATAATATTTATCCTCAAACAAATTCATATTTTCCAGTTAAAAATAAGATTTTGAAGCTGGCTTCAAAATACTTTATGCTTTCACAGTCAATATTCATCAGTCTCAAACACATGTCTTGTTTTTATGATTAATATTTGCACTTTGAGGCCAATTGGGTGAATTTTATGTTCTATGAAATATAAAAATAACTGAAATTATGAAGCTTGTCTCTGATCCAAGGTAGGAGGTGTGGTCCTGGAGGGCTTGAATTTTTATTTTTAGAGGACAAAATTTGAAATATATAGTGCTGGAGGCTAAGGAAGGAGTGTTTGAGATCAACAAGAGAGTGTCATTCACATAGAGGTCATTTTCAATACAATTTAAATTTATATTCTATTTTTATACAAGTAAGTGACATACCAAAAGATGTGTCACTACTAAGATCTTGGCTGAACTAGTGTAAAAACTGTTGAAAACAGACCAGCTGGGTTATCTATAACTACAGAAAGTTAAACCCAACAGTCAATATTCTTTTATGTTGAAAATATTATATATATTTTTCACAACCATCAAAATAAATGAAAAATATATCTTATATGGAAAGAGAGAGGGGGGGAGGGTACTGGAGGCCTTAGCAAAACAATCTACTCCATGTGGTTTGTGAAATCCCAGAGGCTCCTGCTTGTCCAAATTCTATATTATTTAGGTAATACTAACAATTACTATATTTTAAAGCTCTCTCATCTCCTGGAACTGTAGGTAGTTCCACTAAGGCCCAAAATGCTCTATTCATAAGAGAGAAACTGTGTAACCATAGGCTAATATAATATTGACATTTTATTGTAGAAAATGCAAATAAAACAGCAGCACCTTAAAAGCTGTCTATTGAGACTTCAATATCACAAGATCCTTGTCTTTACCAGATGTTAATACATCAGTTGCAAGGTCCAGTTTGTTGAAAACAGATAATGACAAACACCTTGCAGTCAGAGATCCATTGGGAACAGGAGCAACAGTAACTATGAAAAGAATAATTAAAAATATCAAAAATAGTTGTAAAGCACATACATGTGTTTGACATTCTTCAAGTCTGATATTCTGATGGAAGATATTGATATTTCTTTTGAATCAGAGGTTTTGGCACAGGGTGAGGTCTTTACCCTCATCCATATATTCCAGATGGAGTTTGGTGACTCTTTTTTTTGCAGGTGTCCCAGCCATTTATAGGTGGAGACTCCACATAGAGTCCAGCTGGAATTGACTCACCCTCTGTGTGGGCCAATGTGGAGGATGTGGAACTCCATCTGGAGTCTCTCATCCTCCATATAGATTCCATGTGGATTTGACTCATGAAGCATGTATATCAGCCACGACAATGACTACAATGACAATGCGTACAACGGCCATGACAATGACAACGACAACTGCGACAGTGACAATGATGGCCATGATAACAACAACAATAACGATGTGTACGACAGCCACGACAACGAAGTCAATGTGTATGACAGATGCAGCGGACACGACAACACGACATATGGACACCCTGGACGCGTATGATGGCCACCACGATGTGGATGAAGGCCACCACAACAACGACAATGTGTACAGCGGGGCTACAAGTGACATGGCTATCCTCTCGCCCCTCTTTTTTTTTTCTTTTTTTATCTCATTTCTCATTTTTTTTTTTTCCATGTTCATGTACTTCTATATTTATTTGAACCAACTATATACCCTCTCGCCTACTTTTTTGTCTGTTTTGTATGTTTTTCTTTTATTTCTTTTGTTTTATATATTTTTATATATTTCTTTTTTTATGTTTCAGTGGCGATGAACTTTGCTAGTAGATAATATTGTAGATAATAATGTAGTATATAGTTTTTAATATATTATATATACATTCTTGCATGAATTTACTCTAAGAAAATACATTCCAATTTAAATCTGGCTATAGCTGGACTTTGTGAAATTCAATAAGTCTGCTCTCTGATGGCCTAAGCTGGAATATTGTTACCCAGGTATGAAGTCCAGGTGGATTCTAATTGAACTCCACCTGGACTCCACCTGGCCTCCACCTGGCCTCCAGTTGGATTCAAGTGGAATTGCTTGAAGTCCACCTGGAGTCCACCTGGAGTCCACCTGAACTCCACCTATCAAAGATAATTTTCTGAACACTTGCATATGTTCCAGATGGAGTCCATGTGGAGTCCACCACTTCTGTATGGAGTTGATGGACTGCACATGGAGTATATGGATGGAGGTAAAGTACACCACAGGGCCCGCTCTTCACCAGTTGAGCTGGAGGAGAGATGATCTTTGTATTGGGTTAAATTAGACAAAAGATGCTTTAAAAAATGACAATAAAGTCAGCAGTATAAGCACAATTGCAGAACTTACTGATAACACATGATTTATGTCAGGACTGAAACTAAACCAAGTTTAGGATGAGGCTATCTACTGCATATTGTCGTGTATTTATACTATATAAAGAGGCCTCATGTACTAAGCAAGTTGACTGTGCATACTGTGCCTACTGCAGCATAAGGATAAAGTGAGGTTATGGAACATGTATCAAGAAAATGAAAAGGGGTAGGAAAAGGGGTAGGAACATTCATGACAATTTATACCAAAAGCTGTGCTAATATCTGGTTATGCAAGGACTGATGTTCTCAAGGATAAGAAGCCAGGATTAGAGAAGTAAACTTCAAAAATACAGACTTTTGTAAAGAAGCCATATTTTCATATCCAATGAATTCACATACATTATCAATTTCCATCAAGACAAATACAATGTACACAGACATTGTCATAGCAATCACTACAATCACTACAATCCAATCAACAAATCAATATCATACACTGCAGATATCAAAACAGGACATACATTGAGACACTGAACACCTGTAAAATTCTAATATCATCACACACAGTTCACTGTGGCCTGTCACAAGGATTTTGTTGGTGTAATAGGAAATATATCAAGGTGGTGTTGAGAGATGATGGTGGTACAAGTTCAAGAGGTGTTACCTGGATCCACTCCCATTGACTCTCACGAGTGCAGTTATTACTCTCACAAAATTGGCGCACGAAATGACCCCAAATACGTATCATTTCTCTCACAAGTACATCAGTCAAATCAGCTGGTAGACCGAGACATTCAAGTCATGACAGAATTTCATTCAAATCACTATTAAATACTTAGTGTGAGAATTAAAAGGGACAAAGAAACATGCAGTTTTAATAAGATAAAGGAGAGTGTAGACGATCATGTGAAACAAAGTCGAAAACGGCAAAGGGAAAAAAAGAAAACGGCAAAGCAAATGTAACAATAAAAGACCATGTCGTGAACGTGCAATTATTGAACCGATGTCAATGTCGATGTCGGTCGTTTTGGGAATATTGGGGACTGACTTGGGAATTTTGGTGAATGCCGGATAGGGAGGCCATGCATGAGACGCGATGTGAAGATACGGCAGTGCAACGATGAAGAGAAGACAAGAATGTAATGACAGCGGGAGCAGAGACTGAGGGAGAGGGAAGGGAAAGGGACAACGAGCGGCGAATGACACCATCTACTCAGGCATGATCTTCCAAAACACAGCCGCAGCAGCGACGCTGAGTAGCATCACGCCCACTGCCGTCTGCATGTTGATGCTGTTGTTGCCATCCTGGTCCTTCCCATGTGACCACGATGAGAGCTTGCCGTTGAGTGCCTGTACTAGCCAATCCCAAATCGCCGACGATGACATTGACAAGTCGACGTGGCCGCCGAACCGATGAAACCAACGTAGTCAGTAATGAAGAACCCCACGACGAGGAAATTGAAGAAACCCACGAAGGAAGTACAACCGTCCAAGAAAACACCAACCCCGCCCAGACCCATACCCAAAAAGAAACAAAGACCCAGAACGCAATCAGCAACGCATCCTTCACAAACGTCGAATAAAAAACACTCGCCCTGCTTTCTTCATCTTCTGGTTCATCGTCCTCATCCTCGTCGGCATGGTGCCCGGAAACCGAATCGCCGCCGAGATCTAAGCCAGACAAATCCACGCTCAGAGGATGGCGTCCCTTGGCCGACTCCCGTCGTCCAGCAAGGACGTGACGGCAGAGGGGTCGGCACAGCAGCAACAGCAGCACCCCTCAACAACCCCTCCAGCTCCTCCACCTTGCGCTCCAATCCGCGAATCATGCCCTCGCGCGAGCGCATGCTGCTGCTCCAGCGCTGACGGCGCGCGACACCTGCAGGGCGATTTTCGTGGCCTCCTGCTTGAGCACGTCGCCGTCGCTGCTTTTGTGTGCTGGTCCTCGTTCGCCTTTGCGGTCTGGGTCTTCGTGGTGCTGCTTGTGGTGCTCGGCCTCGACATCTGACTCGGACTCAGACTCCCCATCCTCGCTCTCATACGACTCCACCAGCCTCTCGCGTAAGCGGAGAACTCACACTCGACCTCCTCGCCCAATCGCCCATGCCCAACATGGACGTCTCAGGCGTCCTCGGCCGCTCGACACCCAGGTCCTACTGCCTCCTCTCCTCCGCGTCCTCCTCCACCGGCACTTCCTCCTCTGCCTCCGTCTCCACTGTCTCCGATTCTGCTTCCATTTTCTCATGACCAATACCCTCATCTTCCTCATGCTGCACCTCTTCAACAACACCATGTATCTCCTCCGCAGGCACAGGTGCCCCACGCACGACTTGCGCACCCTCCAGAAGATGTCCGTCCTCTCCAGCGTTCAGCACGCTGCAAGCGCCTCCTCCTCCTCATCCTCCTCCTCCACGCTCTCCAGCTCATGAGGCACAACCGTCGAGATGCTCCTCGTATAGTCGTCGTTGTCATCTTCCTCACTATCTTGTTCATCACTGTCATGCTCCTCATTGTCCTCCCCATCCCTCTCCTCATGCTCGTGCTCATGCTGATGTTGTTCTTGTTCACGCTCATGTCCTGCCCCAGCCCCAGCCCTGCGCATGATCATCTCCTGCAACACCCCATCTCCCGCTGCATCGCCTCCTGCTCCTGCAGCTCGCCCCTCCAACTGGTGCATCCGCTCCAGGTGTCCCACGAGCCATGCCTGTGTGTCGCGCAGCTGGGACTGCAGTTCCTGGATGATGCCCGCTGGAAAATCGGGGGTGTGGGGCGCTGTCGCTTGCGGTGGTGGTGATGGAGGTGAGTTGGGGGAGGTGGACGCGGTAGCTTCGCGCAGTGGAGGCGGAGGAAGCGGATGTCGATTGTTCTGTAGGCAGCGGCGGTGTGGACGTACCCGTCCCTGCACCTTCTGCCACCCTCCTTCTCCTTCTCTTTCGCCCCCCGCCTCTGTCGGAAATCGAAGCGGGAACAGTGACAGGCGCGGTAGGGCGATCCCGTGCTCGAACTCCCCGCAGCGGTGGGTGCAGCAGTAGCGGCAGCAGGCTGAGACGGCAGCGGCGGCGGTTCAGCTACATCCGGTGGCGGAATGCATACGGGCGGGAGATACGCCCGGGAATGACGGGAGATTAGCAGGCTACAAGCAGGTAGAATAAAAGGAGATTGTCGTCAGCATATATGCAGCATAGAAATAACGGCGAGAAGAGAAGAAGAAATGAAGCGCGTTCCGTGAAAATGCAAATCCAAATCCAACCATGAAAAATAAAAAGAAACAAACTCACCCCACCCACAAGAACATCCCCCACCTCGCCCATCATACCCATCAAGCCCTCCAACTCCCGCCCCCAGTCTCCCGGCTCTTCTGCACCTCGCCCTGCAACCTGCTCAAAATGACATCGAACGTCAAGCCCGTCTTGCCTGGGGGCCTTAATCCAATCCCGCGCATGTTCCGAGGGCCCTGGGGCGAGCTGCGGGCGGCGCAGTTATTGAGACCGGCTTGAGCTTGTGCTTGGGAGTGGGCGGGTGGCGAAGGGAAGTTTTGCTAGCCCTGCGATTGGGGTTGTTGTTGCGCGCCGTTGACACCTGCGCTGCCGCCCGTTCAGCCCCTCCCAAACTGCTGGTCGCACCCTGCGGCTGCTGCCCACGCCCATGCCTCCAGCGCCACCCAACCCCATAATACACAGGTGCTGCTGCCCATGCAGCCCCCACCCGTACCAGAGCCAGCATGCATCTGCTGGTGCGCCGCTAATGCTGCTTCGCCCAGGCAGCGACTTGTGCATCTTGTTTGGTGAACATGCACGCTGACAGCGCACGGCAACTTTGTGTTGAATGATTGTTTTGTTGTCTTCACCGAAGATGTCAATGCCGAATTCCTGTCAAGGAGGGAGCGGTGAGCAGGGTGACAGGAAGAAATAGAGGGAAGGAAAGAAGGACATACGATGATATCATCGCTCTTGAGCTCGAAAGGATCTGACTCATGTCCCTCGCTGTTCAGCCTCTAGCCGTAAATAAAAGTTCCATTCGAGCTTTTCACGTCCGTAATATAAATCTATAAAAATATCCAAAAGAAACAATCAAAAGACCCATAAGTCAGTCCACCAAAAAGAGAAAAAAGATTTCAAACGCTGACGCACATGTCCACCCTCCTCCCACACCTCCGCATGCTGCCTGCTCAGCACTTTACTGTCAAAGAACTCATTCCGCTTCCTAAGTGTCGTCTTGAGCTCGTCTGCCGCCCGATCTTGGTGTGCAAGCTCGTCAGGGCGATGTGCTTCAGTGCCCAGGCGTCGTTCAGTGGGTACAGGTACAGCGCCCGGAGATGGTGTTCGAGGCGGAGAGTTGAATCACTGTTGAAGGAGCTGCGGCAAGGGCGCGGGTGAGGGCATGGTGCCGTGTGCCGTGATATGGGGTGGATGTGGGGATGGGTGAGGTGGGGGTATGGATGGATGGATGGATCGGATGAGGTGGGGTGGGGCGAGTGAGGTGAGATGTGCGTGATGGTGTTGCTATCTCTGCCGAAAAGTCGAGAGTGGTCGTATTCCACGATGAGGGCGCAGCCATCTCATCTACGGATAAGATATCAGTGAGAAATGTAGATTCCGTTTCGGGATCATCTTTGATCTTCCTCATCTGTCCAAAGACAGTTTAATGATCTGCCTTGTCAAGTAGACTGTCAATGGTGCTTCCTTAGAATCACTCAATATTATATTCACAATACTTAAACTGCAGGCCTCGAGTTTTTCTTTCCTACTCTCGGCCTCTTTGACGTTCATAGAGAGATTGAGATATCGCTTTCTGAGTCCTTTCTCAAATCTCTCTCATTTTTTGCTGCATAATCCTTATCTTAAACCTTTTTCTTTAACTGCCTTCTCCTGGATTCCTCTTATCTCCTTCATCTCCGCCTTTTTCAGCGCACCGAAATAACATGTCCCAAAATATGGGCGATGTCGTCCCACCCATTGGTACGCACAATCCTGCTCAGCATGAATCTGATCCCCTGCTTCCCCCACCGGGAATGCCCCCCGAAATGGGACCGAGGGTGACATCCCTGGTCCTGATGTCCCTGTGCGTGCTTGTCAAACTCATGTTTCCGAGCACGCTTGCGATGTTTTGCGCAAACTCGCGCTTCCGTTGAAGCTTTCCCGCAATAAAAAAATAGAGACCGAGAATTTGGTTCGAGCTGACAAGACGGCTGACCACGAGCTTGACCCTGTCGCTCACCCTGAACCCGGCTCCCCTCAGGCCTCGGTTATTTCTCTTACGGAGGAAGACGAGGCCCAATTGCGGGTGCCCGTCATTGTTCAGAAATTATTCGATCTCATGCCCAATTATATTATTGCCTGGCTTGCCACCGAGGACGCGCAAGCTAAAGAAAACAAGAGGAAGCATGACGAGGCTCTGAAGGATCCTCTGTCCGCTGCTGATGACAAAATTTCCAAGCGTCGCTGTATGCAAGGTTCCCTCTTGTCTGCTCGGGATCCTCTGGCTCCGGCCTCTTTCTCATTTCCTCAAATTCTTTTTGATACCGAGAACCTGGTCAGTTTGCCTTTGCCTTTTTCACTCAAAAGAATTTGCGTTATATTATCGACGAACTTGCCAGTCTTCCAACCAGGAAGGCTAATTCCTGTTCAGGGGATGGCAAATCTATTTATATTCTTGATATCGAGAAGCTTTCTACCAAATTGGGTGGCGAGCTTTCGATGGACTTCGGTTCCTACTTGCAAGCTGCGGATCAATTTTACAAGTTTCAACTTCAACGTTCGCAGACCAAGAATGGGCCGAAATCTGGCGTGCCCATTTCCGCTTCTTTGACTCGCGTCCTGAGGCTGCAGAACTGTACCTTGCATGGATGCACGCCGAATTAAAGCTTCGACGTGACACGCGTACATATCACCAACGTTATCTGGTTTCAGATTACGAGGTTGCCTTCAATCATTCTGTTGCCGAGCATAAGCAACGCACTTCAGCACAGGCTGACTCGGCCCTGGTTTATAACAAACTATCCCAAATGGAGGAGTCCATTATTTCTCGCATTAGTAAAGCTAGTGGCTCCTCTTTCTCTGGAATGTCTCGTCGACCTGGTGGCCCTTCCGGTTCCTCTTATTCACACCAGTCGTCCGGATCTCTTTTTTCCCAACGGCAGTAGGAGCTCGGTCCCTCCTACCTGCCTCTTATGTGCGGAGACCGGTCATGGGCTGTCATCCCACCCCAAAGAAAGAATCCCAGCAAAATTTCCTGATGGGAAAAACGCTTGGGCTCGGCTTGTCGATGGGCGTCTCATTGCCCATGACAACAAAGAAATATGCATCGGCTTCAATCTCCGTGGGGCTAACTCCCCATGCGTTCATGGCGCCACTCGCGTCCACGTCTGCTCCTTTTGTGGTTCGAAATCCCACCACGCCTTCTCCTACACATGCCGACCCAGGGCCCAGTGATTTTTGGTCTATTGCTAGACCACCCCGCCTCTTCTATCCCGACTTTACGTCGGTCATCGCTTCACGACCTTCATTCTCACCTTCTATTCACGTCCTTCCTGAAGTCTTTTCTAGAGTCATTACTCCTTATTCTCCTTCTGCTTTTCGTGACCTTCTCTCCAAATTTGATCTTACCTCTGCTTATCCTTTGCTTGTGCATAACTTGAACTATGGTTTTCCTCTTGGTCCCATGCCCCCTGAACTCGACTCATATCATGGACAACCACCCATCCTGCCGCTGATTACCCCGATGAGGTTAATCAATATTTGCACGACGAAGTTACGGCCGGCCGCATGTCGGGTCCATACTCGAAAACGACGGTCGAACGTATCCTTAGAGGTCCCTTCCAATCATCACCTCTCATTGTGGCCGTACAACCGCAAGGCCCAGGTGAATCCGACAAAGTGCGATATTTGTCGCAACTTGTCCAAAGGGACGAAGGATGTGCCGTCTGTCAATTCGTCCATCCACAAGACAGATTTACCCACTCGTTTTGACTGTGCTTCTAGAGTTGCGGATATCGTGAGTCCTTCCCTCTGGCCCATCCTTTTCTTTTTACCGCATGCTCTGGTGCATGTCTGCCTTGGCCGGCTGGTTGCAATTTTGCGACGGTTTTTCAATGGGCACTCCCGCCATCTTTATGTCTTGACATTGCTTAGGGCACCGTCCCTCTTATTTCGATGCCAGGGCTCTTGCCTTTCTCTCTTGCTATGGGCATCGTTCCTTTCATCCATGTCTATGTTATGGGCTTTGTCCTTTCCTTGACTATCTCTTGCTTATACCATCTTCTTAGATCGCTGCGGCTCCTCCAGGCAACGCATAGCTTGCACTCTCGATATCGAAAAATTTCATCGTACATGTCCCGTCACTCCTGACCACAAGCCTTGGCTCGTTGTCCAAGGTGTCAATCCCAATGACTTTTACATTGATCATACACATCCATTCAGCGCCGCTTAGCGCCAGTAGCAATTCTGGCATGATTGCGAACGCCCTAGTCGACATCTGGATCGCATCCGGTGTCTTTCCTATTCTAAAATATGAAGACGACTTCAACATTTTTCGTATTCCTTGCCCCGATGGCCCCTTCATTGACGGCGATTTCCGTTATGATTATGACTGGGAGGCTATGATGAGTTATATCAATAGCCTCTGCACCCTCTGGCATCCCTTGAAGGGCGAACATTTCTTTTCTTCCATGACCACTTTCATCGGTCTTCTCTGGGATCTTTCCAAACGCACAGTTTCACTCCCGGAGCATAAACACGTCAAGTTTTTATCTCGCATCCAATCATTCATCGCCAATTTCAGCGGTCACCGATGTCTCCTCAGAGACGTTGAAAAATTCACGGCTCTTTATGCTATATCTCTTTGTCTATCCTCTCGGTCGATCTCATCTCCCATCACTCTCCAATTTCGCAACCACCTTCAAGGGTGATGAGTATATTCGTCGTTATCCTCCACCCTCTGTCCTCTCCGATCTCCCGATGGTGGGCCACGACTCTCTCTGAGATCGGTGTTGTCCTCAAACTCATTCCCAGGGGTCCTGCAGTCGACCTGGGCATCTTCGTCGACGCTAGCACCTCCTGGGGTATTGGTGTTGTTATTGGTGGCAAATGGGCTGCCTTTGAACTCGCCTCCCAACTGGAAGATACCAGGTAGGGATATTTGTTGGCTTGAAACTTTAGCCGTGGAGTTTGCAGTCTACCTCATTGAGGCAATGGGGATCTCAAACACTCGTATCTTGCTGCACTCTGACAACCAAGGCACCATCGGCGCTGTGGCCAAAGGTCGCAGTCCCAATTTTCATGTCAACTATTCCATCCGCCGCACGTATACCGTGCTCTCCTCTATCTTTGTTACCCCCGAACTTCTTTACGTTGCTTCTTCAGACAACCCTGCCGATCCCCTCTCGCGCGAGAGAGTGTGGTCCTCCGGGATCTAAGCTTGACTTTAAATTTACGCTCCCATGCGAGCTTCGACCAATTTTTATATTTAATGACAGTTTTTCCCATTTTGAAAGGCCTCGGGACGGCTTGTGCAACACGAGTGGGGTTCGAGTCATCCTCCCTCCCCTCCGCACCTCGTGTCTTCACTAAACAACCCTTTTCTTCATTCTTCTTATTTGCATGCGCTCTCCTTTTCCCACACGGCCCCCTCTCGGGTCTTCATCTTCCGTTTTTTCTCGCTTTCTCGCCCCCCCCTGCTTTCCCCCATTTGCTCTCTTGTCTCTCTTAAGCCAAAAAGTTACTTCGCTGATGTTCTCCTTCTCCTATTATTACGAAATTATCTTCAAGGACTTTCACCCGCTTCTCGATTCTCCTTCTTCTGCTCATAATGATGCCCCATTGCACAGTTCTGTTATCTTAACTTCCCCTGACTCCTCTTTATATTGCGATCCTCCTGCTCTTCCATGCACAGAGACCCCTCCTACCTCAGACAGGCCTCTCATCCCATTCATTTCCTCCAGTGTCCTGCCTTCCCCCCGGTCTCATCCCCTTCTTCCCCGTCATAGCAGCCACTCTACACACAGTCTTTCTCCTAACCCTTTCTGTCCCTCTGTCCCAGCGGCCCTTCGCCTTGCCTCTTGGTCGTCGCCATACGATCTCCGGACTCGAGCTCTGATGGCATGTACCCACCCTCCTTCCGTCGTCAATGACGCATATGCCTTGGTCGAGGACTCCCTTTCTTCCAATACCAGATCTACATATGCTGCTGGCGTCAAACACTTCAATGAATTCTGCGATGAGAAAGGCATCAGCGAGGGATGCACAAATGCCAGCGTCCACCATTACTCTCACAGCTTTTGTTAAGTGGGCTTCTGGCCGATTCTCTGGCAATACAATCCGTTCCTGGCTGTCTGGTGTTCGTTCTTGGCACATCCTCAAGCAGGCCCATTGGAACGGCGATCATGAATGGCTTACTCTGGCATGCATGGCGGCCAACAAGGCTGGTGTCAATTTCAAACGTCCGCCTCGTCCTCCTGTATCCCTCGAGCATCTATTTGAGCTCAAGCGTCGCATTGACATCTCAAGTCCTTCGATGCTGCTGTCTGGGCATGCACATTGGTCACATTTTTCGGATGCCGTCGTCTTGGAGAAACTACGGTCGCGTCATCTGCTTCATTTTCTTGCTCTCGTAATGTTGTCGCCGCTCCCGACACAGTCTCTTTTTGTTATGATGTCACGGGGAATCCTTTGTCCGCCAGTTTCCACATTCCCTGGACCAAAACTACTCATGAAGTTGGTGCCGAGGTTATTGTCACAGCCCGGAGAGATGGTCTCTGTCCTGTTGAAGCCCTACGTAACCATCTGTGCGTCAACAGCAATGCCACCTCCTCACATTCTCTCTTCGCTTATCGCAACTCTTCCGGGCGGATGGTCCCATATGTTCAAACATACTTTCCTCGGCTTCGTCTCCAAAATCTGGGACGACGCGGACCTTGCTCATGTTTCTGGTCACTGTTTTCGTATTGGAGGTACTGTCACCCTCTTGCTTGCGGGTGTCCCTCCGGAGGTGCACCCTCTCTTTTTATTTTTCCTATCTTTTTTCACCCTCATGTTTGACAGGTCGTGGCAGCCACTGGTGGTTGGACTTCGCTAGCCTTCCTTCTTTATTGGCGCCGCATGGTAGACATCATTCCTCTAAGCACTGCTGCCTCCTACTCGCTTTCCAACATGGATACTTTGTCTTCAGTTATAGATCAATTCCGTATTAGATGTAACATTCCTCTCACTTCCGTCGCAAACGCAGCTTGATAATGTGTACCTTATTCTTTCCTTTGCTAAACCACATTATTGTACAAATTTCTCCCCGCGTTACTCATACCATTAGCTTTATATTAGTAAAATTATTCATTTCTTGAACCTTTTGCGTGATTCGCTACGCAGGCAGTAGGAGTTCTGCTCTGCTTGGTTTCCTTCTTGGATCCGACCGGCTCCAAGTGTGCCGTTAGAGCTTCACTCCTTTCGGTACAGCCACTTGGACTCCGTTTCGGATTTCCTCTTTGCTTTCCCAAGCGCTCAGGCCTTTGGCGGCCCGCTTTCCTTCCACGTCGCTCTCGCATCGCATTCGCGTCGTTGGCTTCACCCATCGGAGACCACGTGACCCGAAATTCTGGGTCATCTCCTCCCTGCCGCCAAAGCCCTCCGCACCCACAAAAGATTCGTGTCTCACGGATATTTTGCATCTCTCTCATTTACCCTTCGGCTATCTTTTCCCGAAGGAATCATTTCGATCGGTCAATAGCTTATCTGAAGCTCTCCAAAGGCCCCAAACGGCTTTACAGACAGATGGCTAGGACGACGACGAAAGAACTGTCCAAGCTCTCCCACCGTCTCCCATTTTCAGTCACACGTGATGCGTCGGAGATCACCAATGTACCTTATTTGGTAATCGCATGACTGGGCAGTGGGACAGTCAGGGTTTCCATAATTTCACTCCCCGTCAACACTCCCTGATGCATTACCGCCGCAATATTGAGGATTTTGGGGCACTCCAGTCGATACCAAGCACTTGGTCAAATGTTGATGACGAACCAACGCCTTGACAAATTAGCCGCCTCCTGTGCCGACTTCATAGCAAGTGGAATGCTGCCCCTGACCGACCTCCTCCACTCCGCTGATTGCCTCCAGGAACTTGTTTACAGACAGAATGACCCAAAACAGGATGAAGATGGCGGGCCATCTAACGAAGAAAAGGTTCTGAGCCATGTTCACCTGGCTAGAACTCGTGGTAAGCCTTTTCATGCTTGATTTCCCCTTTGCTCAATATTTCAACAAAAATCTGCTAGAACGTAATTATCCTCGCGACCTCAATGCTCTTGCTGCACACGTAAATGAACAAGAACGTCCGGACCTCCTCCACTATTTCGAATCAGACCGATGCAAGGCCAGGTCAATCAATTCAACAATGTTGCTCCTCACTTTAACGTAGCTCCAGAACAAGTCAAGTATCCACAGAAACGTGAGTCATTTGAATATATCCACTATTGATTTGTATCTAACATGTATTTCTTTCCCAGGCTACCTCGACGAGACTCGCCAATTATACAGTGTGTTAGAGTCCCACCTGGCCGCTGAAAGTAAACCGTTCATCATGGGAGAGAAATTTACTTTGGCGGATATCAAAGCATTCCCATGATACAAATTTCATTTTTTAAGTAATCTTTTCTCTGCAGGGTCAGGCGGGAAGTGGGTTTAGAATTGACTTTGCAACCGAATTTTCCAATGTCGGGTATGTCATTATCTTCAATCAATTCACCCAATATTTTACTTTCAAATGTAGGCCTAGATCGCTCGTATAAATGCCCGCTCCGATGTTCAGGAAGGTTTGAAAATCCCGGAAAGCTTGGATAACCTACTTCTGAGATATAAATCGGTCTGAAATTGAAGTACCAACCACGTCAGGGAACTGTACAGCGTACGAGCTCACCAGCAGTAGATCAGGTCTTTGTATAGTGCATTTCAATAATGTTGGAATTTTTGTTTTTTGACAAAGCATCAAATTGGAATTTGGCATTCGTAAGAAGCGGCATCACACAACACGTACTGAATCATGAAAAAAAAAAGATATAAGGAGCCTATCTGTGTATACTTAGAGCATAAAAACGCAGACGAGTGGGAAGCGATAACGGGAATTCAAGAAGGCCGATCCGAGAGCCAAAACATAAAAAATAAAAATGAAATAAATATCATTCGCTGAAGAATGAGGCGGTAAGACAACTGATCGTCACCATAGACCGCAACCAAGTGAGCAGAGAGCTGAATCGGACGGCAACCGACGGTTGTCCGATTTGTTTAAAAAAGATTACTGAAATGGCCGATGACAAAGGAGGGGCGAAAGACAAAAGAAGGGGATCTCGTAACGGCAAGAAGAACAAAAACAGACCGACGGAACGCCATGAAGAATACAAAGGGATCAGATGTCGTTGTAGTCCCGACTAAAAATAAAAATAAAAATTTTGATACGAAAAACGATACGTACCAGGAGAAGCTTCAACATCCAGGCTAGGACCGACGACCACCGTACTCGGAGAACTTGGTTTTAACCCGCAGTCGCTCCAGCTCCACCCCGTTTGCTCCAACTTGACCAATACTAGACCATAGACGTACTCTCCAGATTGTGAAGACTGTAAAGGGTAAGAAGAGGCGAAGCGGCGGCGATTGTAGTTATAGAACCACTCATCTTGAGATGTGAATAGAACTCCCAGCGTCATGTTGTAGTGAAATCGCTAAACAGGGACGGCGTGCGGTGAACGGAAATGGTGAAAGGGGCGAATCGATGCAAGTAGCAAGTACGTTGAATATGAAAAGAGAGCCTGGGTACAGATAAGCTCGTGGTCAATGTGCCAGATCGGTAATCGGTGAGTCAGATAGTCGATCGTCTAAAGTATCACTCAGTCCCGCTGTTCCTGCTTGTGCTGCCTAAGCTTGATGTTCAATGCTCAGCGCTCAGGATAATGGTATGCTGTAACTACTACCAAGAGAGATTGGTGATGGACGTGCTGTTACTATCTCCAAAGCTGGAAGAGCTGCATGGGCATCTACGGTGAGGGTCCTGAGGGTAAAGAAATGGACAGGAGCCTCAGGACATCGAAATTGCAGGCCTCAGTCCTCATGTGTACCATCGGCGCGGGCCAGTTTCTCCTCTCTTACTTAGGACCATTCTAAGTTCCTGCATGTGGTGGTATGTGATGGCTAGCGTAAGCGCTGTGGGAGTGGGCATCGGAGAGAAGAGCGTAGCTCAGTTCGTACGTCCTGAGTGGCAGTGAGATAGAGTTCTAGGAAAGCGCACAAAACAAAAATTTCATTCGGGTACGGCTGGATAACCCATGGTCACTCCCTAACCCCGTCAAGCGCGTCATGATCATGCATTTTGAAAAAGTCTCGGCATTCATTTGGAGGGCTGCTCAATTCTAACTCGGTCAGATCAGGTCGCCAGGTCGCCAGGTCGTTTCCTAATTTAGTTGGGCAATTTACATAGTCCGACTGATGGCCGCTCGCCATCTGTCAAACGAATACTGCCAGACTTGTCACTGTTTGTGTACTTGCCCCGGACCACCACTGACACTCTAGAGTCTAATTACAGCGTCCTTCGCTACGCTCCTTTGCTAAACCTCAAAAGCATGTAACAGACTTGTCTGTTACATGCATAACGGCGTCGAGATCATCATCATCCTCAACGTCGTCAGCAATGGCGCTAATATCCTCGAAATCAGTAATAGCATTTCTTTTAGCAAGTAGGGCCTGTTGCTGTAATTGCACTGAGACGAGGAAAAAGATTTCGTGCAAAGATGTGCTGACATTACTGAGATTTGGGAGGAATACAAGATTATTATGATTATTATCGGATTATCTACAGAATACGGTCCGTGCAGGAGCCCCGCGAAACGGTGTCAAAGCGGGGGCATGGCGTAATCGTTTGACATAGGGCGAGTGGCCATCAGTCGGACTACAAAAATTGCCAACTATATTGGGAAACGACCTGGCGACCTGGCGACCTGATCTGACCAAGTTAGAATTGAGCAGCCCTTTGCCGAAATGGATGGCTTGTGATAAGATAAAGATCACCTTCGTCTCACTTTTCGCCGACCCTGTGCCTTAACTGTCAGTGGGGGACAGGTCTGGGAAAAGGATTTGACGACTGTATTCATTTCTTCTCTCCACCACCATGACTACGATTTTTACGGTGTGTATCGTCCTCCTTGCAGCGCTCCTCACTCAGGCGGTTCCATCCCCAGCCCAACCGTCTTCAGTTCCCAGCTGCGCCTATACCTGCCCGACAACAGATGTTGCTGGCAACATGATTGCAAGTTCCAGCAACGGCATTGGATACATCAAGTGCGTCTACAACGATGCAGAAGGGAGTGACAGTGCAGGTACCTGCCAATACAACGTGAGTATACTGTAGTGCGATTCAAATGGTGCTAACTGAAGCTGCAGATAGCTGGGTCAGAATATATCGGGGTTGTGACAGCTGACAACGATGGGGGTTGTGCGAGAAGTATGCTGCGTGGATCTGCACCAGCAAACGTCGCTGACGTTCTTCCCGCGTTTCGCCCTAGTTTGCCATTTCTTGCCGCTCGTGCCCCAAGGCCGGATACGATGAAGGTCATGGCTCAGCTTCGGAAAAGGAAGCTACTGAGTGAAAGGTCTGTTTTCTTTTAAATTCTAGCCTGGCCGAAAATTCTGATTATATTTGAATTGTTGTAGTCCAAGGATGTTAGTTCCTCCGATTTAAGGTGCGGATTGCTGACTGGAGTTCAAAAGAGGGCCTCGAAGGACGGTTATGGGCTTGGGGAGTTTATTGAGGGCTTAATTTTGGGGATACGTGAACTGGGGGATATATTGGACTGAATTGGACTGATAGTACAGTAGTAATGTCAAAGTTAGCGTATACGGTATAATGACACTTTTAGAGGGGTATAAAAAGGGAGAATCATGATAGTGGATTCTAGTCCAAAGTGAATAAGGTTCAAAAAGAAACCATGCTTAGAATACTTTACCTTACCAGCAGCGCTAGCGCCAGGCACTCGTTGTGCAGTCCAGTTAAGGGCCCATTCGGGGTCCGTCATCTGGTTACAATAATGACGGGTAGAGATTTACTGGAGGACAGAGAGGGCAAAATACGAGGAAAGAAGGAAACTGAAGACGATGGTTGTGGCTGGAAAGAGCGACAGGAAGTTGGAAAATAACCGAAAACAGATGTTCTCTGAGGTCGGATACATTATCCAACTATGAAAGCAAATTTCTTTAAATTTGGCTCAGACACAGTTGAGGATACGGCATCTCATCAGGCTGTGAAGGATTTATGATCCCTCGACACAGAATAAAGAAGAATCAAGAATATTTATAATGCGCTTCTCGCATGCCGATCAGTATGCATGGCAAAAAAAAATGAAGCGAAGCACAAGGGGTAGCTTTATTGATACAACACAAATACAGCTCTACCTTCCCGTGTACAAGTTTCCGACGAAAGAAAAAAAACAAAGGTAAAGAACGAATAAAAGCAAGCAAACGAGAAAAACATAACGAAAGAAATCCCCTGAAAAAAAGAATGGAAGAGAAGGAAAGGACAGGAAGGAATACTCAACAACGCCTGTATCTATCTGCATCCTCCCGGGCATACCCGTAATCGTAATCGCATCTTCCGTTCCACCAGGTGAAGGGGAATTAATATAAGAAAAAGCGGTTGACTATGCCTATGCGGAGCAGCTCCTTGTCTGCGCCATTCCAAGGCCGGAGCATCACTGCTTGCTCAATCCAGCTGCTATGTATTGCCGAATCACGTTCACAAGGAAACATATCTCATCCCGCTGATCTTCACCTCTACTACTCACTAGTAGCGACCACCTGATATCATTGCCCACCGGTAAGTGCTATGATAACTTACCGGGCGATTTCATTACTTGTATAACGCGAACCTTATGGATCGCATTGATTTGAAATCATTATCTATATAGAATAAGGAAGAGCGCCAGATCATTATTTGCTAGCCTGATATCATTAGCGAAATCATAAGGAAACCATTAGGGCACTGTGCTAAATCATTACACACCGCTGTCGATGGTATTTGGCTATCATTAGAGAAATCATTGGGATAAAATGGCTTATCAAGGACGTCAATCTAATCTACACTCGTACTTACCCAAGACGAGAATACAATTTATATTCATTATGTAATATATGTAATATTTTGACCACGCCGATTTCTCTTTCGCTCTCCTTTCCACCTCCTTTCCTAGCAACAGACACAATGAATCGTACCATATCAGGACACTACCTCATTCTTGTGTCTGTTTCTAACAATGCACAAGGATGACGCTCAAAGATCAGCCTACCAGCCCAACCCCAATCCCGACCGACGAACACTGCATGTTTCAAACCCGTATGCAGAGACCCCTTCCGATTCTGACAGTTCATATTCGGCCATGTTTCTTCTCCTTCCCCTTCACCTCATATTTTAACGAGAGTGGTTGTCACTGCCGCTGATGAGCATGAGAATCAGAGTTGGAATCGCGGCGGTTGGAGTGCGAGGTTCAGGTGTACACAACTCTCGCACCTCTCAGTTGCTCAGCACCCCACGGCGACTTCCCCAGAGCTTATCGAGCTCCACTTTGCCCCCTCAATATACATAAGCGCTGGATAACGACCCCTCTCCAAATCTGAATCAAGAGGAGAGGCTAAACAAGTCGTCTAGGCGTCCGATTCCTCCTCCGAATCATCAGCTTCTGCAACCGCTGTGACGCCGCGAATTCCCAATCCCAATCCCAATCCCAATCTTTCCCGGTACCCCCATTTGTTGAGCGCGTCATAATGATAAGGGTCCTAGGAAGCGTCAGGACACTGGAATGGAGATAAACGGCCGCTATCCACGTCCTCAGTCTGGACCGCACCGCTCATTCTATCTCCCTCACCCTCGTCTGCCTGGCCATCTCGTTCCTCATTCTCATCCTTCGGAACAAGAACGCCAATATCCATATGCATATTCACACCAACGTGAACATCAACATACCGATACCTATGTTAACGAGGAATTTCATCCGCAGCGACCACAACATCAGACCCATAGCCTGGCATAGCCAACGTCAACGGTTCCACACTCACATCCGAGGCCCAATCTTGCACCCTTATCGAAATTGGCCGAAATCCGTCCACTGAGTATCAAGAGACCCTGGTACGCTATCCTCCTTCAGAAATAGGAGGTGCAGGCTATCCGGACCAGACCCAGACGGGATTTCGTTCTCGTCCCATACACGTTGATCAAACCCAATCCAGACCAGCTGTGAGGAAGGACGTTCCGAGGTAAACATGGTCGCTTTCCTTCCCTTCCTATTAATACTAATCCCTTCCTTGAAGGATCGATTGCCCTCCCCAATCTAATGTCATCCCCATTCAATGACAACCCAAACTCAACCCCAGGTTATAGGTTCAGACCCACCTCTTGTCGGTCTGGGCGTAGAAGGTCTGTCGTAACGACAACGGCGAAGAAATCCACCTTCCTGCACCACCTGCGCCAGCGCAAATAGCAAGCGTACAACGACGACTCCCGTATCGCCACGAACGAATGGCAAATCTCCAACACCGCTGACCTCTTCCTCCTGCGCCTCGTTCTGGACCTGAGTGGGAAGGAGAAAGAGACAGAGAGCGCTACGGCGGCCCTACCCTCCAACACCACCGCCACGCCAACCACCAACAACATTGTCTCTCAGCAATCCCGACCTCATCCAAATATGACCCCAACGAACTTCTCAAAATTAACTCTCAACACCGAAGGGCTTCCACGTCGCCAGACGGCACGAGGGACTGGAGCACGGATCCATGTTCGTTCTGCGATCACAATCTGGGGACTTGTACGTCCTTTCTTTCCCCTCCTCTCTTTAATTTTCAAATCCTTTACCCTGCCTCGCTTTTGCTAGGCTGCAAAGCTCACTGGTGCCCATGCATCATCTACACACAGAACAAAGCCTGAACATAACATCTTTACGATGAAACAGCAACGCCTGCCCGAAACCGATTTACCAGGGCTCGGCGAGTGCTGGTGCTCGGTTGATTGCTCGGTGCATGCCGTCCTATCGGGGGTTATCGGCGTGTCTATTAGGGGGCAGGAAATTTTCTGCCAACAGGGGATAAGTTTTGCGTTTGGGGCCGCTTTTGGTTTTCTTGATATTAGCCCTAACGTGCTAAGTCATTTGGAAAAAGCTGGTATCAAATACGCTGGCTGCGGGCGGAAGCCGGAGATTCGCTGTCACCTTTATCGCATGTCCAATCCATATCCGACGTTTTGTGAATGTATATTTATAATTGATTGATTTGAAAGGGAAGAAAAGCACGCGTACTAGAACTCAGGTGGACTACGGAGCCTGACTGAATCCTATTTTCAGCGTGCAAGTATTGCATAATTGCCGATTTGACCGCTCCCTTCCTGAGAATCTGCTCATTCGACAGCGTTTATATAAACTCAAGAGGTGGGGTAAATATTTTCAAGGTACCTCATACCAGACAACCTCCTCTTATCCACCGTTCTCAGAAGCAAGTTAAACTAACAATGAAATTCTATGTCAACTATCTTTTTGTTATTTTATTCCTCTCCAAAGTTCTGGCGACTCCCATTCCAGGCAGTAAATTTTGAGCCAGACTAACTTTCTGTGAATATCGTTGCTAAAGGAGAAATTTATTATAGATGATGCAATTCTTAAGGCAAGACTGGGATGAGTTCTTTTCTTGCACTTGATGGACTCACCATTCGTAATTTATACTCCATCAGCGACGCAATGACCTAGGATGTAAGAAACTATCCTTCCCACCTCGTTGACTGTATTAAATTTAATGGACGCAATATTCAGGTCCAGCGGGACTTTTCTGCTCCTTCGATACAGATTTTGAAGCCGTTGCTGAGGAACCGTAAGTCTGTACTTTGCCCTTATTTCAACCAATAACTGACCACCTTGCTTTGGCATTTCCTGCTTTAATAGTGTTAATCATGCTAAGAGATTTTGTTCAGATCCCCATGCGGTATCATGTAGTACCTAGGTTTTTTTAACAAATACGCACCATGCAGCAAGTGCGCAAACTGCGATGAGATAGCTAGCCTTTCGAGTAGAACTCAAGGGCTTCAATTTACATCCATACATATCGAGGAAATTGTTTTCATGTTAAATATATTCTCCATTCCTATCATTGAATTAAATTCGGATTGCCTGAAAATTTTCATGGCTAAGCATACAGTGACTTTGGAAAGTGCTAGCGGCACAACTGTGATATAAGAAAAAGCGGAAATTCCATAGTAATTTTACCCAAGGTAGTCAAGCTTGACTTGTGCTTCAACATGTGCCTAAATGTCATTAATTTCTATGCAATTAATTCAAAATTTAATTCAAAATCACTCAAGGCCGATTCAAGAAATTTGAAAGTCATTCAAGATCAGTCAACATTTTGAGTAACCCTCAATCACTCAAATTTTCGCAGGGCCAATTCGATATACCTCCTTA
This sequence comes from Psilocybe azurescens, assembly GCA_023853785.1. Taxonomy (NCBI): domain Eukaryota; kingdom Fungi; phylum Basidiomycota; class Agaricomycetes; order Agaricales; family Agrocybaceae; genus Psilocybe; species Psilocybe azurescens. Next base: position 18,234 of record JAJIRX010000329.1, on the reverse strand, counting down.
CATCCCAAGCTACATCAAACATCGAGTAGAATTCGGAGTAGCTATATATACCAAGATTCAGCCTTCACGCGATAAGAAAGTGAATTTAAATAAGAATCGAAAACATGGACATCACTCGTGGAGTCGTAGTATGACCAGAGTTCCCTTCCTAAACGTAGAAATTGAATCGATAGGGGTAAACCATTGCTTGATCCTATAGTAGAGCTTGGAGCTGCTGGTCGTGCCCGATGTGGAATAATCGGAATCAGATTGGCAAGGGAGTGGATCTAGATGAGGCGAACATAGTAGTGCTAGCCTTGGCTTGACGCGCGGCCGGGGTTGGCCGAGACCCTCGTAGGAAAGGAATTGCGGAATCGCAGACTTTGGTATCGAGTCAGGGGAATCTACATATCAGAATGAGAGTGAGAGGAGAAGAGTTCGGTGGGGTCGAGATCCCTGTATCACTGCACGAGAACACTCTAATATCGACCGTGTACGCTTTACTCGACCTACAGTAATTCCCCACTTTGCACATTATTAGAGCAGTCCCTGCCAACAGAGCGTTTGCCTGCAGCGGGCCATTTCTTGCTAAATATAATTGCCTCCGCACCATATTTCGACCGCCAGAAGCGTCGCCTTTTGGTCATTGGGCATTCATTCATCAAAATAATTTGATCGACAAGGGGAACAGCGATCAAATGCCTTCTAGTGACTCTTGGGGAACTCTCAGTACCATTATATTTCCTTCTCGTCTCCAGCAATAGCAATCAAATCTCCTCCACGTCGCCATCAAAAACGATCACGGACTCCTATTTTCAGAAGGGTATTAATAATTTTATATCCAGCTTTCCTTTGAATTATATAAAATCCACCTATTGCGATGTTGTCCCACCACGATGGTTGCCGGGTCTTGCATAAGTTCTGAATCATGTGTCCACGATCAGCAGATCAGCTTAGAGACCGCATTGTTCATTGGTGATATACTGAAAACATGAAGATCTCTGACATTGCCAGACATGCCGAATGCTCTGCAAGCACAGTATACAGCATCCTTCGTTGGCATCGGGAATATTGACAGACGATAAATCCATATCCTCGCATGATGGGATGACCTCGAACACAATCTATATTCCCAGGGTTTTTAGGGCTTTGTTGCACCATGTGAAATTTAATGTATTTATTCGTAGAGAACCAACCTGCTCAAATTTAATTCGTCAAAAGTATATGATCCGCACCTTGGAGCACTAATCCCATAGCTTATTTAAGTGATCATTCCATTAAATTATTACTTTTGTAAATTTATGTGTACCGTATAGGACTCCTTCCATCGTCTCATTTCGAACTGCATATGTAGGAATTAGCTCCGAGAGTACTAATCTGGACTCAGAATCTGAGATGGTAAACATTGGAAAAAACTGTGGCAACATGGGGACCAAAATTCTTTGGCATAAGAATAGGGATACACCTATTTGGCCATCGAACGGCAAACTAATATAGATAGGCACAGCATGTTGCTGCCGAGTGGCGCCAACAGCGCCAGTTCCCACTTTCCTTACCCCTATTCAACCTCGGACCTATTCTTCGGCCCTCAAAGAAGACATTCCCACCATCTTTTCCAACGACGAAGGAAACTCAACAGCGAGGTTCCCTTGCTGTGCATCCCACGAGGATTTCTGAAGGTGTGCCTTGTTTTCACTTGGAATTAATTATCACTCTCATCCGTATTTGTTCTCTTTCAGTGGCATACCCAGGACACCATCATATACCACCTTCCTGAGCGTATGTTTCGACATTTTGATGGTAAGAAGCCGTCTAGTTTAGATGTAAATGATCAGCTGGCTTGTCTCGCGCTTGCAGTGCTACCATCCCAGGGTGGCGACCATGAGCTGGTATTCGCCCTCGTACCTTCGACAATGAAGTTCATTCCAAGCTCCTAAACAGGTTTAGAGACGTAGGAGGTAGACGAGGGAGAACAGAGTTTTCCTTGTTCCGGTGGCGGTGGTATGTGTTACAGCAACCTGTCCCACAATCCCAGCCTCTCAATTTCATTTGCATTCGAGCGAAAGAGCTTGGGAAACTTAATCATTTGGGTGACCAAAAGCGAGTGACCGGGACACGCGGTCACGACGTATCGTGTGTAGAACGGGACCGCGAGGTCGCCCTGTGACGAGGTGACTTTTCCGAATCCTGTTACTGTTCCTGCTACATTCTACATAGTATAAAAAGGTCTGGGTCGTTTGAGTTTTGTATACGACTACTAGACTTTTTTGGGGAATTTAAGGAAGATATTGCAGCACTACCTACGCACCCGATTTATCCATCCATACCCTCTTATCCAGATTCCATTCCCACATCGGCCTCATAAGGCAGCACACACCCCACTATACCCTCATACACTCCTTTTGCGCAGCAGCATTCGCAATCCATCTCCTCACCCTCCGACACCCTCTTCCCGGCTCTCTACCTCTACCCTTTAAGTGATGCAAGAGAGGTCAGAGCCGAAGCACATTGCCCTCATGAATCTCCGATTGCTAGCCCCAACCATGTACGTCTTACGCCGGTTGTGCTGTGTTTTTCTTTCGTTTCTTCCCACCCTCTGCTCTACCGTACTATTACCGTCTACACGTCCCAGCTACCACCCTGATCCAGCCTTCCCGTTCCTCCTTACTCATTTGCATATCCGCGACTACCCCGTCTAACGAACTTACTTCCATCTTTCCCTTGACTCCATTTCACCTCGCCCCAACGTACCCCTTCCTATCCCATCAATCCTCCCCTCGACCTGACATTTTACCTACGTCCCTTCCTCTACTCTTTTATTCACCTTTCATCTGCACCTATTATCACCTCGCTCTCTCTGACTACCCAAGAATCAAGTGGCCGCAACGAATAGGTAACAGAAACCGCTCGCGCTCACGTGGGCCTAGTCCCATCCATCCTCCAGATCGCCCTCCCGTCCCTCCCCAACTACCGGCTCTCCAGCTCCAGCTGGGAGGGTTCTGCACCGGCGTAGAACGGTCGGAAATATTGTGAGCATCGCAGACGCCCGTGTACATAAGTATGACGCGGAGGCAGTTGATGAACTTAGATGAAAGGAGTGGGGGCGGATTGGTCTGTCTATTTATCCGGGTGGATAGTAAATGTACCTGTTTTTCATCTTCCATCGCTGTTGTCATCGTCATCCCTATTCCTTCACTCCATCTCTGGAACACTTTTCCTTTCCCCCTCTGAACTCCTTCCACTCCCATCTCGTCCTGTTTCCTATTTTCCTACCCTTCTCCTTTCTTTCTTCCCTTCCTAATTCGTAGCAACAACTCAACAAGCCGAATAGGCCACGCGAACCACACCGCCGCATACGAGCCAGTTGTGGAAAGACCTTTCTCTGTTGACTCGCTTGAGCTTCATTTAAATTGTTCGTGAAGCCTAATCTGCCTATTAAGCGCAAGTGAAAGTTATTTTATTCTATGTATGTAATATTGATTCTTTCCATTGTATATTCTCCGCCATTTGTCGTCGTCCGTCATTCCATTGTGCCCATGAGTTGAATGAGTGAGTGAATGAGTGAGCGTGGCAACACGTTTCCTGCTCTATTCTGTTCTCTAATATTACAGTATCTAGTTGTTGTGGAAGTTGGCAGGAATCAGAAAATTTATCTAGACTAGATCATTGAAATAATATTGAAAGCCTGAGGAAATGTTGACCCCCATCTTGTCAACGCGCATAGATCCGAATCAAAGAGCATATGTGAGGCTGGTAACTGGTTAAAGTAGAAGATACATACTACTATTACTAGGTGAGCATGAGTCCGCACCGTCGCTGTTCTTGAAAATATCGCCGTCGGTGATTGTTTGATAAAGGTTCAATATTTGGCGAATATGTCTGTAACTCAATTGGATCATGTACACTATACGCGGCGACATCAGCTAATTGATAGGCGATTTGACCTTCACCAGATTGTAACTGGGACCTATAGAAGCTTAGATCTCATGACCAATATTCATCCATAAACTAGTTATCATTGGCCGACCAGCGGCAAATTTATTATTCATTTTCACATCATAATATGCCTAAAGATTTGCCTCTTTTTTGATCGCTAGGTATGAAGGTCTGAAATCAATATTTCAGAATTATCATCAAGTCACAAACTTACTTTAACTTGTTGCACGTAGATGGAGAGGTCCTGAATTGTGAACCAGATCGGTATGAGCAATCACACCACAGACGTCCTTTCCAGGAGAGGTGTAGACTACACGGGCAGGCCCAGGGGGAGGTTTTGGATGCCCAGCATGAGCATTATACATATCCCCGTTCTCGAACACTGGAAATTCAAGAAGTTTGTAGCCGGATTTGAGCTTTCTGCACCTTTTATTTGGCCAAGTAATTTTGTTAATGTCGTGGAACTGGTCCGGTTAGCCGCTGGATGTACCACCACCCAGAGGAGCTGCGTGGACTATTCCTTCCGCCTTGAAATTGCTAGAAAATGTTAATGGTCGAAGACGTCCGCGCAGCAGAGTGAAGAATGAATGGAGCACCCAGTGCTTTGGTCTTTATTGGTTTGAGGACAGTACTATTCACAGAACGGAGAGACGAAAACTGCTTCCATCGTGCCAAGTCTTTGGTTGACATGATTCTAGGCGACTCTGTACGTAATCAAAGCGGTCGAACGTAGCCCCGTCGTCTGCGGGAAGTCGCCCAAGAGTATGTGAAAGTGTTGCAACCAAATGCAGTCTCAGAAAACCATTAGCACGAGTCAATGCCAGATTATAGGGAGTCGTTGATGAATGTTACCTTTTGGATATTGTACTGAAAGAATCAAATACATAATATGTACCCCGCTCCTTCCGCGCCGGTCACAGAGACATGAAAACATTCGACGCTAATTTTGGCTCTTCAACATCATAACGTATAATTTTGTAAGAGCGCCACGAAGTAGCTTTGCAAATCGCACACCGCGGCGATAGTATGTTCCCCATCAACAAAAGGTCAATAATATACAACACACTCATCTTCAGTATCCCCATCATGACTGATTCGACCCCTCTCAAGCTCGTCCTCTAAAGAAAGAACGCCCCGAAGAAGCACAGCCTTTTACACTGCATCATATGATCCCGATGAGAAAGTGGTCCGTAATATACAGCTCTTGTCCAACTCCCATCTTCATTACCCCCATCATGATTGATTCGACCCTCTCGAGTTTGTCCTCCAAAGTTCGGATGGCGCTGAACCATGGGTGATTAACCAAAAGGTCCCCGGTGCTACAATCCTGCCACTCGATGCCGCAAAGAACATTGACAAACTCTTCCCGCTCAATCGTCCAAGAGAAGACGATATAGAGAATGAAAACCCGGGCAGCTTTCTTCTCGAAATGTGGAGCGTTGTCATTGCCGTAGCAGAGCAAATCCCATGGACACACCCAGCGCAGAACAGACTAGTGGAGATCATCCAAGCTCTAAAGGGTCTACCTGGATCGAAGACGTTGGACCTCGATGACTGGGGAAAGCTGGAGATTTGGTCAGGTCAGCCTCTGCTGGGACCTGCAATGACAGAACATTCCTACCGTGTGCAATTTGTATTTTCTGGTCATTTCCACTCTAATCCTCAGTTGGTGCTATTGCAGATATATCACTGTAACATCCTGAGCTCGTCTACACTCCCCTGCAGTCCGATTTCAATCTACCCTGGTTTTTCATGTCGCGGTCGACAGTCTCATATTTTGATGGCCATTCCTTTATTATTCTGATGAGCGATCTTTTTAGCTCAGTTATGATCGGAAGTATTGCCTGGACACAGACAAAGTTTAAATCTGCGACGTCGCGCAGACCTATATTCCGGGCTTCTTCTCCAACAATAATCGGATTCGAGTGTCTAAGCGGCTACGCCTTTCGGTAAAATAGCTGGGTGTCCTACAATACTGGTCGAATTCTGTCAATTTGGGATCTACGCCGACGGTAATGAATGTGTCTTCTGTAATAAAAGAAAGAGAGGGCAGGATGCCTATCCAAAAAACCGATATTGTTGGCCTTCAGATCTGCAAGCTAAACAGAGTCATCAATGTCAAGGGACTTTATTGGCATTGATTTGTCGTACGAATCAGTAACGCGGTAGTAGAATCTATGCGGATTTGTAGAAGCGTCCAAAAGGCAGAGGTAGATGATTTTTGTGCCCTGCAATAAATACTGGGGTATATCTGGTATTATTTCTAGTCGCTTGATGTGAGAGTCTATCAGGAGACCCCCTGAGCGCCTTTTGTAGTTTTGAATTTATTAACGTCCATGTCAATCCAACATCACGGAGATCATCATAATTGACGTCGTCGAGGCTCTCCACGTATATGAAAAGTGAGTGGAAGACGCAGTATATGGAGATGGCCGAAATGGGTTGCTGAAGATGTGAGCTATGTCACTATTGGTATTACCTCATCGTAGTGGCGGAACATCTTCTGAGAGAAGGATGTGGCAAAGTTGCATACACCCGGAATTACGATGATAGTTTGTCCGCTTTGAATGATATTTGCTAATGCCTTCAAATCTTTTCCCGTATTTCTTACATCCAGTCCGTCCTCATCATGGTATGGACAAGCGATGCTAGCGATGCCATGTTTGCGAGAACATGGAGGATGTGCGATGCAAGAGTAGCTGAATGAGTCAAGTGTCCTGGATGCCTCCTCGATAATGGCATCCAGATCTCGGTTCTCGACGGGGAGCGTAAGGACCACATGTTGAATTTGAGTGAGATAGACAACGCCACTGCTGAGGCCTTAGTACCGATGCTCGATTGATGTGATGAGCGATGAGGTGGCGGACATCTGAGAGACGGATGTCTCATCATTCACACCGTCTCTGTACACGCCAGGTAAGTCACCATGTGTACAAATGAGCGAATTCATTAGAAATCATGTAAGTAATGACGATCACTTTTAGAAAAAGTCTGTTAGGATGTCCACAGTGGCTGGAGACCTATACCCGTCAAAGAACGAATGAGGTGGTGCTCATTCCGGGAAGTATACGGAGTGGATGGTCAGACAGGTTGTTGCAGATATACGACATACATGAGACTTCCGGTACAAGCAAGCATGCAAGGAAGCTAGAAGGAACAGCAAGATACGGCATCTGTCCAGAAGAATTATAAACCAAGAAACATGCGTAACTGAACATGCGTTGCTGGATCAGGCCGGATCAATGATCATCGAGTAGGTTGTATTATATCTGGAGTTCGAATCCTTCAGGTGTCTACTGCATCGTTTGATCTTTCAGTCTTGCGAATACCTCTAGCCTATCTCCAACCTTCTCACTCAATAATGGTATTTGATTCTTGATATAGGCCCGCCATTTTTCGAACAAATTGGGCAATGTATCGGAGGTTTGAGTTGTCGCGTTGGATAAGTCTATCTCCACGCCAATAGCGATGCGTCTGATGGAGTCAACAGAAGGACGAATAAGATGCTTATCAAAGTTGTCGACGTCGTCCTTGTGTTGTAATGGTGAGACGTCTGATCCTGCTTCTGACCCGGGATTTTCGGAGTCAGGGACTATTGTGACGCTGAGATCCTTGACGCTTGGGGGATGTCGTATCTAAGAAGGTGGACTACAAGCGCATGAGGTCGGTAGCCGGTGCACCAGAGCGAAATGGATTTGAGATGTATGAGGTGGTTGCACTTGATGGTATAAAGGTGTACCCGTTTTATGTCTGTATCTTTGAGAGTGTACATCGCATTCCGTTTTATATTTGTAAGGTCTATAGTAAAGACGACTCACTGTATCGACACCGCAGCCGTAGAGCCAAAAATTGTAGGGCTGGAGCATGTAAAAGGAATTTATTGAGATTTTCGATGCTAAACATGTAAATGACGTGCATTGTGAACCGAGTAAGGCAAGGAAAGACGATGTGGAGAGAGATTCGTATGTCGGAGCCAAGGATTTTCATTTGCATGACGTCCACCTGTAAATCGGCGTCATGGACGTCAAAAGATTCTAGTAGCATGGACCTCTCAAGCGGAGGGCGGTCGAGACGATGATGCGATGGAGGCGGCGATATGGTGATCATCGAGAGGCGGAGGTGTTTGATTTTTGTGCCCTGCAAGAGGTCTGTCGGTATATTTCGCATGTGTTCGAGACTGAGCCGATTCAATGTTGAAAATTGGATGAGATCTTCCAGTGCTGCCAATAGCTCTGGATTTATTTTGTCCTAGATCAATCTGCCGTGCTTGGGATTATCGTGTATTACTCGAAGGTTCCGCCGTTCAGTCTCGCGATAAATGTTCAGGAAAAGAGAACGAGTACCCGCACTGGTACCAGGCCTCACAATCGACGTATCCACACCGGATGGACGAAACAAGTTATTGAAGATATACGCGAGGCACCCGTCCTCAAGCGCAGGCATGACCGCGTGCCCCAGGCCGATCATCTTCAAGGCAAAGGAGGTGGTGAATTCACAAATGCCCGGCATCGTAGGGATAGAGTGTCCGTTTCGAATGATATCAGCTAGATTCCTGATGCTCTTGGCTGTGTGCTGTACATCGCGGCCGTCTTTCCTATATAGGACGAGCGAGGTGAAGCGCGCTCTGTTCGCGTGGATGCGAAGAGCATGCGATGCGAGTGCGATGGAGGAGACGCCGGATGGGTCGAGTGTCCTTAATGCGTCGGCTATAATTTCGTCTACGAGCTCTACTGGAAGTGGAGGCGTAGCCGGGGTAGATTGGCCTTCTGAAGAGTGAGACATGAATGGTCGTTGAGGCTGCTGATGGAATGACTCTGCGAGGTTCGACCTGCAGTGGCGAAAAAGGAGAGTGCGATCATCGATCAGCCCTTTTTGTTCTCGTGTGTTTGACCTTTCACGTGGTCGCGGTACTTGTGATATGCGGCTAATTATGCGGCTGACAGCGACGTATTTTTTTCTCTCTAACAGATCTTGGCATGAAACTGAATAGACTACATACCGATCATTGCTGACAGTCCAACACAGCTGCTATCCGAATTGATTACCTTCAATCTAGTCATACCCCCAAGACCTGCTCTATCCTTTTAATGCGACTTTGCGACAAAGGCTTCGGCCCGATTAAATCTCGGTCCATGGGAAGAAGGATGGGGCCCGTGAGCAACGGCGGCGTGCGCGTATTTGGCAAAACTGGTACTTAGCTCCAACTTACCTTGCTGAAAGAGAAAGTGAGCAAGTTGATCTGGTGTATCTACGCATGGTGGAGGTACATAATTAGTTAGATTATATATCTACCCTCTGGACACCCGAGTAGAAATTGGGATTCTGTGCTACTTGGTTGACGACAGTGCGTTGGATGGGATGGATGCAAAGAGAGTTTCTTGCTTGCTGGCTTGAGAAGGGGCGTTTCGAATCGCTTGTACGGTGCCACCCACACCGCGCGGATGTGCTATAGAGCACAACTAAGCACGGTTGCTACGCATTTATCCCGACGGCGTCATCATTCAGCTGAGTTGAGCACACTAGCTAGACGCCGTGCGCACGAGTAACCTGTGGTTAAAATGAGCACGAAATGGGTTTGTAAAGGCTGTGTTTCAACATCACGATTGGTCCTACTACAACGTCTTTGGGATACCCGCTCTACATAATGTGGTACGAGTACTTGCAGACTCTGGCACAACGGCTTCAAACTTTGGAGAGTCACTACTTGGCGCTTGTTTTGAATTGAATTGGACTACGATTGTCCCTGTAAATGCAATTTGTATTCTCACGCATACCAGTACGAGTACGAGTATGAATGGAGCAGGAGAATGCGAGGGCGAGGGTGCGAATGAATCGGTTGGAGGATCAATGGGATATCTACGCGCCTTCCGTGCTGCGTAATTGAAGCCAGTGCCCTTGGGACGGATGTCACGGTCGGCTGAGTGGCGGATTGCTGCCTGGATAGTTGGCTCGTCAGATGTAGAAGACGGCGAGACCGTTTAAAATGCTTGGTACGATACTGGAGTACCCATGTCACACGCACACGGGTGAGCTATAGCGCACAATTGGCTTTGAAAGTCGGCAAGCGTTCATCGGAAATGAAAATAAAAGTATCGTCTCTTACTTTGTCGTGGCTATGCTCGAGCCTTGTAGTGTGGTTAGCGCTAGTATTTATAGTCATCGAGCAGACCACCCGCTTCAACTGCGGGAAATCACCGTGAATGAGAGCAAGTCGTTAGTTATTCTTGTTCTCATGCCAATGAACCAGGACCGTACCTATGAGTGTGAAGAGAGTGCAATGCACCCGTTCTATGATTCGGGTAGATGATGGTTTGGATTGCGCTTGGGGTTTGTGGGCGCTTGTGTTCTCATTTCAGCCTGGTCAACGCCAGCGGTCGGAGTCAGTAGCTTGTTGAGCTGGCAGCAAGGATAGATGGATGGATGGACGAATGCGTTTTATTTCGTTTCGTTTCAAAGTCCCGACTCTACGACGAAGATCGGGGAGGGTGAAGTCATTGATGGACGGATAGGTTCGTTTTCGCAGTCGAATCGCAATTTGCCACTGGTCTTAATCCACGTCATGAGACACCTTTTCCATAGCAGCCATGATGTGGCCACTCGTACGAGTAATTATTATATGTGCTCGGGCTGTCGGACCACCGCCATTCCCGAACTTCGGATTAAAGAAATGCGCGGGGGCTGATCTGCAGTAGTGTGCGAGGGTCGTTGGTACGCACTCAGAGCCGGTGCTGTGGAACGGAACGGAAATCTATTACAAATGGGTACAGAACGTGAACCGCACACGGTTGGTTAATTTTGTAGACCGTGGACCGTGGCTTCGTGAGCGCGGAGAGCGGAAGTAAATGGGCGCTTGGAGTCGAAAAATGAATTTCTGCGATAAGTGCCCAAGTCGAGAATGTACTTGAGTATAGATTGATGTGGACAGGGTCTGATAAGAGGTTGAAGAGAGTTAGGCTGCGTGTTCGAGTCATTTAGAAGAGGTGGCGAGATGCGGAGGTACGATAACTCGACTCTCAGTGCAGGTTATTAGGTTGGGAAAACGTACTGAGAAAAACTCTGGGAAATTGCTACTGGTTCTGCTACTGCGGAGTATAGATTGGCTATTGCCAGATCCGGAAAATCGAGATGCAGCGTTGAATTCCATGCTACATAATGGTGCAGATTGAAGGGCTCTGGAAGTTGGAAATCAAACCAGATGGTAGCTACGCAGAGCATCCCGGATGGTGATATCGATCTTGGGGCCGTAGAATGCATCGTCTCCTGGATTGATCGGGACGTCAGTATCACGCAAAAATGTTACCGATGGATCTTGCCAGAATAGGACTCTAAGGCAAAGGCAACTCAGACTGGACGTGCTGAGTCATTTATTTCGGCATGGACTGTATGGAGCGTTGTACGATAACGGTGGGCCAGTGGCCAGTGGCAGTAGGATGTCGATTTTGGGCCTCGACGGTTGGCCTGGAGTTGGATTTCTGCATGGGGGGCACCGATAGTATCATAAATGTACGCGTTAGCACAATAAAGTTTGTATAGAATGGAGAACACCACGCGAATCCATGGCCCAGCTCCAGAATGCAAGTCAATGCTAAAAGAACGCGTCAAGCCAAACTGCGGCGCGAGTCATTGATTACGACTGTGGCGTGGGATGTTATGACATGTTTCTTTCCGTTGACTCTGCGGTGCTTGCTCTGTGCGTGGGAACGGGATGGGTTAAGGTCACATTAAGCAGGCAGTCCTGTGACGAGGCTGTCTTTTCGGAATCCCACCATTGTTCCTTTCGTCCTCGACCTCCCCGTCTGTGTATAAAGGCGTCTGGGGCCTTTGAACATACGACCACCCTCGATTCTTCAGCAAGAGACAGCATTATCACCACGCACACCCCCTCCTCACGCACTCCATCCCACCCGATCCATCCATCCATCCATCCATCCATACCCCCCACCTCACCCATCCCCGCGTCCACCCCATAACATAACATAACACGGCACACCGCACCATGCCTTCACCTGCGCCCTTCGCGCAGCCTCTTCAGCAACAATCCAACTCTCCGCCTTCGAATGCCCTGTTCCCGGCGCTCTACCTGTATCCGCTGAACGACACCTGGGCGCCGAAGCACATCGCCCTGACGAATTTGCACACCAAGATCGGGCGGCAAACGAGCTCGAAGACGGCACCTGGAGAGCGGAATGGGTTTTTGATAGCAAGGTGTTGAGTAGACAGCATGCGGAGGTGTGGGAGGAAGGTGGAAAGGTGCGTTTGTCATCGTTTTCTTTTTTCTTTGTTGGTGGACTGACGTACGGATATTTTTCTTGGATGTTTTGTAGATTTATATCAAGGACGTGAAGAGCTCGAACGGGACTTTTATCAATGGCGAGCGGCTGAGCAGCGAGGGACACGAGTCGGATCCTTTCGAGCTCAAAAGTGACGATATCGTCGTACGTCCTTTCTCCCCTTCCTCTCCGTCTTCCATCATCATTCATCCACCTCCCTTTTCGTATAACAGGAATTCGGCATCGACATCGTCGGCGAAGACAACAAAACGATCATCCACCACAAAGTCGCCGCGCGCGTCGTGTGCGTGTTCACCGAGCAGGATGCGCAAGTCGCTGCGCGTGCGGAGCAGCATCAACAGCAGCAGCAGCAGCAGCAACAGCATTTCATGCAGCAGCAGCAGCAGATGCACGGTGGCGGTGGCGTTGGTGGTGCGGGTGGCGGGCTGCATGGGCAGCAGCATCCGGGAATTGCGGGGCTGGGCGGCGTTGGAGGGATGGGCGTGGGCGGGCATCCGCAGGGTGTGGTTGGAGGCTTGGGAGGGCTGAACGGCGTCGGCGGCGGTGTTAATGGGCTCGGAGGCGGCGCAGGAGTCAACGGCGCGCAACAACAACAACAATCGCAGGGCCAGCAAAACTTCCCCTTCTCCACCGCCGCGCACTCCCAGTCCCAGGCTCAATCTCAAGCTCAGAACCAGCAGCGCCGCCCGCAGCTCGCCCAGGGCCTCGGCAGCATGGGTGGCATTGGGCTCAGGCCCCCGGCAAGACGGGCTTGACGTTCGATGTCATTTTGAGCAGGTTGCAGGGCGAGGTGCAGAAGAGCCGGGAGACGGGGGCCGAGTTGGGCGGGTTGATGGGCGCGATGGGCGAGGTGGGAGATGTTCTTGTGGGTGGGGTGAGTTTCTTTTTTTTTTTTTTCCTTTTCTTTGTTGCGCGAAATGCGCTTTGAGTCGTTTTATTTATTTATTTTTATACCGCTCTGTCTTTTTCTTTTTCTTATCTCTATTTCTATGCGCATATATGCTGACTATATTCTCTTTTATTTCACTGCTATCTAGCCTGCGAATCTTCCTTCGTTCCCGGCGTATCTCCCGCCTGTACGCGCTCCGCCGCCGGATGTAGCTCAACCGCCGCCGCCTTCTCAGCCTGCTGCTGCTGCACCCTCGGCTACCGGGGGTTCGCCTACTGCGCCTGTCGCTGTGCCGGCCTCTATTTCGGCGGAGGCGGGCGGGAAGGAGAAGGAGAAGGAGGGCGCAGAGGCGTCCACGTCGTCGTCGTCGCCGCCGCCTCCAGCAACAACTTCGTCTGGGGCAGAAGGAGAACAATCGTCGTCCGCATCCTCCTCCGCTGCGCCAGCTACCGCTTCCACTTCGACTACGGCAAGCGACACCAACGCCCCTGCGCTCCCAGCGGGCATCGTTCAGGACCTGCAGTCGCAGCTGCGCGACACGCAGGCGCGGCTCGCGAGCTACTTGGAGCGGGTGCGCCAGCTGGAGGGCGTGCTGCAGGAGCAAGAGGCGACGAGAAGGGAGGTAGGGGTGTTGAGGGAGATGATCATGCGCGGGGCAGGTGCGGGTGCGGGACATGAGCGTGAACAAGAACAACGCGAGCATGAACATGAGGACAGGGATGGGGAGGACAACGAGGAGCATGATAGTGATGAGCAAGATAGTGAGGAAGATGACGACGACGACGATGCGAGAAGTATCTCGACGGTCGTGGCGCATGAGCTGGAGAGTGTGGAGGAGGAGGATGAGGAGGCGCTTGCGCGTGCTGAGCGCGGGGAGGATGGACATGGGCAGCGTGTGGAGGGTGCACAAGTCGAGCGTGGGGCACCTGCAGAGGTGGAGGTGCATGGTTCTGTTGAAGAGGCGCAGCACGAGGAAGATGAGGGGTTGACCATGAGAAACCCGAAGCAGAGTCAGAGTCAGAGACGCCTGGAACGGAGGACGCAGATGCGGAGGAGGAGGCGGAGGAGAGGAGGCGGGAGGACCTGGGTGTGGGCGGCCGAGGACGCCTGAGCCGTCCATGTTGGGCATGGGCGATCGCGCGAGGAGGTCGAGTGTCAGTTCGCCGCTTGCGCGGAGACGGGTGGAGTCGCATGAGGGCGAGGATGGGGAGTCCGAGTCCGAGTCGGATGTCGAGGCTGAGCACCACGAGCAGCACCACGGAGACTCAGACCGCGAAGGAGCAGTACGCGAACGCAGCAGCGACGGCGACGTGCTCAAGCTGGAGGTGACGAAGCTAGCCCTGTAGGTGTCGAGCGCTGTCGCGCTGACGGCGGCGCTGGAGCAGCAACATGCGCTCGCTCAGGGCACGATTCGTGGGTTGGAGCGGAAGGTGGAGGAGCTGGAGGGGTTGTTGAGGGTGCTGCTGCTGCTGCTGTGCCGACCTCCTCTGCCGCCGACGTTAGTGCCACCAAGACCGAGACCGAGGCGGAGGCGGAGGCAACCCCTGAGCACGATGACGACGATGCGCTCACACACACCCTCGCCGAGAAGATGCAGCTCTGGAAAAAGGCAGTCGAGGGCCAATGGAGCGCGGTGCGCGAGGAGTGGGCGGACGAGCGCGCGAGGTTGGACAGGGCACGGGAGGAGTGGGAGGCGCGGGCGCGGTTGGTGGAGTTTGGGTTGGAGCGGATGAGGGCTGCTCAGGCTGCTACTGCCGGGGCGGGTGTGGGAGGAGGAGAGGAAGAAGAAGGGTCTAAAAGCCATGCGAGGGGCGGGTTGGTGACCCCGCCGAGTCCGCGTTCGCAGAGTTCGGGCTCGGATTCTGGAAGGTATAAGAGGAGGAAGAAGAGGGCGGCTGTCGCTGCGGCTGCGGCTGCTGGTAGTGGGAGTGGGAGTGCTAGCGAGGGTGATGGGGAGGTGTCTGAGGGAGCGGAGGAGGAGGCGGCGAAGGAAAAGGCTGTGTTGGTCACTGGAAAGGTGCTGGATCCGGAGAGGAGCCTCGCGACTCCTGAGCCTTCCGTGGTGTTCAAACTTTCCGAGAGCGTCACGTCCTCGCTGGACGACGGGGAGTCGGCCAAGGAGCGCCATCATCATCCTTTGAGCGTGGATTCGTCTGGGCTGGATCTCGACGGCGATTCGGTTTCCGGGCACCACGCCGACGAGGACGAAGACGATGAACAGGGAGATGAAGAAAGCAGGGCGAGTGTTTTTATTCGACGTTTGCGAAGGATGCGTTGCTGATTTTGTTCTGGGTCTTTGTTTCTTTTGGGTGTGGGTGTGGTCGGGGTTGGTGTTTGCTTGGACGGTCGTGCTTCCTTCGTGGGTTTCTTCGATTTCCTCGTCGTGGGCTTCTTCATTACCAACCGCGTGGGTTTCATGGGTTCGTGGCCACGTCGACTTGTCAATGTCATCGTCGGCGATTTTGGATTGGGTCGTACAGGCGCTCAACGGCAAGCTCTCGTCGTTGTCGTCGTCACATGGGAAGGACCGGGACGGCAACAACAGCATCAACATGCAGACGGCGGTGGGGGTGGTGCTGCTCAGCGTCGCTGCTGCAGCTGTGTTTTGGAAGATCAAGCCCGAGTAGATTCATTCGCGGCTCGTTGTCCCTTTCCCATCCCTCTCCCTCGTTCTCTGCTCCCGCTATCATCACATCCTTTTCTCCTCTTCATCGTTGCACCGCCGTATCGTCGCATCGCGTCTCATGCATGGCCTCCCCTATCCGGCATTCACCAAAAATTCCCAAGTCGGTCCCCAATATTCCCAAAACGACCGACATCGACATTGACATGGGTATGGGTTCGATAATTACACTTTAACGACATGATCTTTTATTGTTACATTTGCTTCGCCATTTTCTTTTTTTCCCCTTCGCCGTTTTCGAGTTTGTTTTATTTTGTTTTTTCCTGGTAGCTTGTTGGTTGTTGTCGTTAGGTGTCTGTTGAAAAGACAAGTCATTGTTACATTCTTGCTCGTGTTTGTGTTCGCCTTCGAATGTCACTGGCTTTTATTTGGTTGTTCACATTCGCCATTTCTTGGAATGATATTATGCCCTCTTGTTTGGGGTGAGGGGGCGCAATTTTAATGCAAAAGGCTGTGTGTTACACTATGAGTGTGGGGCGTACAGGCTAAATAGCTTTGGAGGGGTGTCCAAAGTAGCCATTTCGTCTTTATAGACTTGGGGTTTGGGGTTTGGGGAGAGGTGGTGCTAAAAAGCGAAATCTGCAGGTTACACTATGAGTGTGGGGGCGATATGTGCTAAATGACTTTGGAGGGTTATCCAAAGTAGCCATTTCGTCTTTATAGACTCATCAGTAGCTATCGTATGTAAGGAATATTACTAAATGCTCTTAAAATAGAAGCGCGCGTTTACTAAGCTAAGCGCCTATTCTTAGCGAATCGACTATTGATTACTCATCCTTTTATTGTTACCTTTGTAATCTTTTTCGCGAATGCGGGAACGTCAAGGGTCTTGCTGACTGATTACAATAGAGTCGATCGACTCATTATCGATAACATCGTGGGGTGGATTAGTGATCAATTCATCTTGATTATGAATCGACGAGACCGGATTGCTCCAATCGGTCAATCTGACTAAAAGATTAGTCATGTCAGTGTAATAGCTTACCAATCGTGTCGTAGAATAGACACTAGACTTTATAATTGTCTATCCATGTACTTATGCTATCCGGATAAATCCGGGGCCAAGGTACCGGTCAACGATCCGGACTACTGGGTTCGAATCTACTAATCCGGCGGTGCATCGTGTTGGGCTGCTTACTAACCTAGGTGTTGGGCAGCTTACTAAGCCAGCGGTGCTTCGTTTTCGAACGATCCGTTCGTGAGGAAAGTGCCGGTCCCGAGATACATCTCGTACATCCTTCCCTAATAAGGCAATTGTTAGAATTACCTATTTGGGTAAGTTCGGTTTGGGGTTGATTGGGGGTGAGGGGGCAAAAATGCAATTGGCTGTATAAAACTTGTGAGTACAAGATGTACGGGGGCTAAATAGCTTTGGAGGGGTGTCCAAAGTAGCCATTTCGTCTTTATAGACTCATCAGTAGCTATCGTACGTAAGGAATATTACTATATGCTCCTAAAATAAGCGGCGTGTTTACTAAGCTAAGCGCCCTATTCTTAGCGAATCGACTATCAATTTCTAATCCTTTTAGTGTTACCTTTGTAATCTTTTCCATCCTAAAATGGAATCGTCAGAGGTCTTACTGACTAACTACAATAGAGCTGATTACGCTCATTACAAATAACATCGTGGATGGATCAGTGTCGAGTCACTTTGATTATGAATCGGTGGACTAGAGTTGCTCCGATCTAGTGTTTCTGACTAAACGTTAGTCATATCCGAGTAATAGCTTACCAACGGGTGAGAATAGACCATAGACTTCTGCAATAATAGCAGTCTATTCATATCGCTAATGCTATCCAGTAATCCGAAGAGAACCGGGCCCGGGCCAGAGACCTACTTTGCAGGCCGAGTTACTGGGTTCGAACCTACTAATCAAGCGGTGCCGTGTTGGCGGCGCTTACTAACGTAGTGTTGGGCGTAACTTACTAGACCGAAGGTGCTTCGTTTCGGTAAAGAATCCGTTGGCTTGGGGGTTTGGGGTTGGGGTGAGGGGAGAGCGCAATAAATGCAATCGGCTGTATAAAACTTGTGAGTACAAGATGTACGGGGCTAAACCGACTTTGGAGGGATCCAAAGTAGCCATTTCGTCTTTATAGACTCATCAGTAGCTATCGCATCGTAAGGAATATTACTATATGCTCCTAAAATAAGCGCTGTGTTTACTAAGCTAAGCGCCTATTCTTGTAATCGACTATCGATTCCTAATCGTTTTGTATTACCTTTGTAATCTTTCTCCTCGCGGGAGCGTCAGAGGTCTTACTGACTAATTACAATAGAGCTGATCAAGCTCGTTTCCAATATCGTGGATGATTAGTTATCGAGTCACTTTGATTATGAATCGGTGGACTAGAGTTGCTCCGATCTAGTGTTTCTGACTAAACGTTAGTCATGTCCAGTAATAGCACAACCAAGGTCGAGAATAGACCGTAGACTTCTCAATAATAGCAGTCTATTC
>JAJIRX010000328.1:0-48183 GCA_023853785.1 Psilocybe azurescens | reverse complement strand
TTTTCCTGTAGTGGTGCTTACCGCTGAACCCTTTCCGTGGACAGGTCAAAAGAGTATGGCAGGCGACGAAAACATTTGGCACCACTTTGTTCTTTATTGTGAGTAATAGTAGGTATCCTCTGGCACTGGCTAGGTTAACGGAGCTCTAGAATCGCTATATTCCATTCTTTCTACTGTTATACGACCTGTACTGTGAGATTCTAAGCCATTCGCTTCAGATCAACGAGACAACAGACTCAATCTATAATTAATGGCTAGATCAATTTGCCCCTTCTCATTCCACCTCCGTACGTATTAACTTCATTCCTACTTCGTCCGATGGCTCGTTAATTTTCTGTAGTTGTAAGCGCTGGAATTTCGTACTGTGGAGTAGACCCTCGAGCTAAAGCTAACTTATGTCATTTCAGTTGCAAGAACTATCAGATATCGTACAGCATTCTCAGCATGATATCAATCGCGACCATTGAGTGTAGGGAACCTCTATGAAATTGACACCATCACAGAAACTGCCTGACACTTTTGCGTGGGCACAGGCGTCTTCATCCTGCGGACGAATGCACTTTATCGAAGCAAGCAGCTTTTCTATTCCTTACAGCTTTGGGAGCGGTACGTGCCAAATTTTACAAATACAGCTTGATACAGATCCATTCATGGACAATATAGTTGTCGATAATTACCATGCTCGTTTGCTACATCATAGTCTTCAAGAATACAAACTGTGAGTATGTCAATTGTCCCAAAGTAACGGCAAACTAATACTATCTGTGGCAGTTCAGCCGTGGAAGCCTGCTGCGTACACTCATTGTCTAGCAGAATGTGCATCCGATACCTGTCACATATCATTGGTCGTATTCTGGGTACCTTTTTTCTCTTTGAAACCGGTGAGACACTTTGACTCTCCGAGGAGCTTATGGTGCAATCATCCATACTAACGGTTGATCAACCCCTAGTCGTATTCTTTCTTACCATCAGAAAATACTTTCAAGAGTGTGAGTTGCCCTTCATTCAATATTTCTCAAGGACCTTAGGTCATATTGCCTCCAGATCAGCATATGGGATCTGTTGGACGGTCTGTCGTTCTCAGAGTTTTGATGCGTGATGGTGAGCAATTCTGGATTTCTGTGAGTTCCAAGCATTGTAAGTGACACTCCGATAGGGCTAGTATATTATCTTGGTTAGTATTTCGCTCTAACCTCCTGTATACAATGAGCAGCGCAACGCTGACGCTAGCTATTACTATACCACAGTAATTATGGGTAAGTGTGTCGGACTAATTTCATTCGTGTTTACCGACCTAACTGTTTGTTCTCTCCTAAGGTATTTGTATCGTTAACCTTCTAATGTGGGTTGTGGATCCACTGAGGGCCTTCTATGCGATTGCATTGTCAAAGAGTCTTCAGGCTACCATTTGCTCAAGGTTTGCTATCTCTCAGAGACGGTTGAAAGTTCACAGAAGTCTCATGTCCTCTTGATGCCCTCTAGACTTTTGCTAAACCTCCGCGGTCTACTGGAGACTACGAGAGAAACTACACATTTTACCCAAGAGCGATCGATCGCACCTGGAACACTGTTGCACATGACCTCGCTGCATTACCCCGGAAACCTGGATGATTGGACGATTGATGAGCGCCGCTTGGGTGAGGGCGATTGAACCTTTCGAATGTTTTGACCTCCTCTGTAAATAGCATTCCTGTATCACTTATTAATTTTTAGTTTAAATTCGCATTATTTATGGAGAATGTGTGCAGCCTTTTACTGTCTATCTCATTGTTCGGTTTCAGACATCAGCATTCCACAAGCGCCGGATGGATGAAGGGCGATTTATCCTCCCTGCAGACCGACTCTCGACGCTAGCTAAGAGCACAACCAACAAGCACCCAGTATGACTTGGACAACTGACGGAAGTTTAGGTTTGTATCAGTTCGCGCAGAATGGAAGGAATTCCGTATATTGTCGGTGAGCATCATCTACATGCGCTCGTCCGTCGGAGATAAGAGCTGACCTTGCCATCCGAAGTATTTTAAAATACAACTATGCAGCCCCTCACACACATGCCCAACCAGTGTCCCGGTGGTGTGAAAGGCCGCGTTGGAAATGAGATCACCGGGAGACATACAGGGGTCGTAGGCCGCCACATAAAGTTAGCTGGGGGTCTGGAAGGACAATAAAGAGTATCGGGAACGATGAGAAAGACAATTAGCTTCTCAGCATTGCTAACCATAAACGCTTTCATGGAACGAGTCTCCGCTATCAGCGTCGTACAACCTCATAGAGAACAACGTTTTGTAGATCAATATGACGTCGCCGAATACTCTTACTCCAAGTAGCCGGCACCTACCGCGATGTGATTTCGAACTCCGGTAGGCGTAGGTTTGTTGAAGCTGATAATCTACTGGCTCCCTCTCACCTTTCCACTCTATGTCAAAACCAACATATCTTAACCACCACCAGCAATATCTCTCACTATTGCGCTATCTTCCCTTAGTCCATCCCACTCATCTTTATATTCACGAATAGAAATCATCAATGTCAAGCAGCCAGCGGTGTAGCGAGTCCCTACAGGGTATTTGACAGGGTCTAGGACTGGTGCACCTCGCACCCGCTGTGATGGAGAGTGCTTGTTGCGCATACTGGTGATCATAAGTCAACCTATGGACCTTTCCACGAACTAAATATCCTCTGAAGAATATATCCTGACAGTATGGTCGTCGTTTGGTCTCCGTCCCTGCTCAACAAACACACCATTTCCACCGTTCGAAATCCAGCAGCAATACACTACTTGTTCACTCTGTCTCTGTGGATCCCTAGCTCTAACCCCACTCCGCCGCACCCCGGTTTCAAAGCCAGCAACACCTCTGCCTGTTCAGTTCTATTCATCTTCACCGCCATGTTGCACCCCGCCGTTTGATGATCATCAACATAGTTGTCGCTGAATCTTATTTTACCTGCTCCGTCGCGGTGCTGCATGCTTGCTGGTTATTACCAAGCGGCTGGTCTTCTTTTCCCCGTTCCTGTCCTCTTACCCCATGTCATTATTCTGTCGTTCGATAGCCCCACATCCCATCCGTCCCACGTCTCTCGTTTCCTTTCCACCTGTGAGAAGCCTTGCCCATCTTATCACTGCCACTATCATTACCATCAGCACTATCATCGCGCAACACCCGCGTTCCTCGCCCTCCTCTTCCGACACCGGTCCCTGGCACGGCACTACAACTGTCTTCATTCACCTCCACGCACCTCCGAATCCTTCTCCTTGCTGGGCCAATCGCCTCACGTACACTCGACCGCAGCATAACGACCCAGCTTGTCTCACAATCTCTCCGCACCTCGACCAGCTCGTTGTGCTTATCCCGATTCTGCAGCATTGGCGGCATCACCATACAGGGCGCCGTTTGGCTGGCCCATGACAGGAGATACGAGATGAGCATAGCACGTACTCATTTTCAGTCTTCTGTAGCGATGCTGTCGCTGCACATCTCCCAAGAGTCGAGAAGGAAGAGCCAATAGGCAGAGGCATGTGGGCCGGATTCAAGTTTGGCCAGAACTCACAGGCGTATACTCATACGTCTCTCAGAGCCTAATATCAACCTTGACATCGACATTTACATCGACGACACCATCGGTATTAGCTATCGACGTGCTTCAACGGTCACCCGTCATCGGATCTCACCTCTTCATCAAGCGTCCTTCATACGTTCGCAAAGCTGTCTCCCTACATCCGCTCTCCCGACATGGCTGTCCTTATCACCACGGGATATGGCTACGACATTCGTGTACAAGGGCGAAATTCAGCAAATCTCCCTCTGAACGACCACGTTGCGTCCCTATATACTAAGGGATGTTTATTACATCGAGAACCAAAAGCGTTGCTTATAGCCCATCGAGTACATAGTCGTGCTATTTTATATTTCTTTATATTGGTGCGCGTGTGATTTAGAGTTTCTCAAACCACAGGCTGGACCATTTCAAGTACTATCTGCTGGCATGTAGTGCTTGGATTGTCGTATACTACACCTGTGCCACATAGATTCCAAAGATCAGACCTTTGGTTGACGGCAAGGACTGGAGGTCCAATGTAAGGTCCAAACGAGGATACCGGATTGTACTGACTCTTTTGTCAGCATGGATTAGGATACAAGCAATCGAACACCTACCATAACGCAGTATCCACGATACGGTTGATCAGTAGACCATGCTTGAAATCGTTGGACTTGACCCAGCGAGGGCCCTATTGGAATGGGAAGTCCTTCACCGTCCCATTGAGCTGGAAGAAGTGCACCTCCGGAGAGCGCAAAGGTGTGGGATTCGCGCAGTGCCTCCGCTAGACTCTGTTATGCATTCTGTTAGTTTCCTGTACATCGTTTATAGAACAAAAACATGCCGAGAGGGTGAAAAGGTGGGTTGGCCTTCTTGTTGGCCAGGCACCTCGATTGTCCCTATCTGAACTTGACTTCCGCCGGCAGACGGGACGGCAAACATTATGAAAGGAAAACCACCAGGAGAATGCAAGTCAGAGTCGGCCAAACATTGCTGGAAGTTAACGTTTGGAAGACTAGTGTCCTGATAGACTGCCAGGCGATTTCCGGCACCGCAGAGCTCGGTGTTATCGGCATTGCAGGCCATATTACAGTCGGAGTCTGGGGTAGATACAGCTAAAGGCATGTAGCTGTCGCACCCTATATGGGATTTATTGCATGAGTCTATGATGTTGGATTGAGAGTATATCACGAACAGCATTCCTGCCCAAACTCCAGACCAGCGAGGGCATATCCAGCAGCCTTGCAGGCAGTGGTACATGTCTCGGCCGTTACGCCTGAGGTAACTGAGAGTTGATTGCGAAGGGACCGCGGGGCGCCATTAACACCATCCCTAGTACCATTAAATGAGAGATCTTGTCCAAAGAGTGGATATATTTTCGTTACTTACTGGAAACAACCTTTATACTTAAATACTCCAACTGTTTGTTTGATGGATCCACTTGAGGGAGGAGGAGGAGGAGGGGGAGGAGGACTACTAGTAGCATCGGCACTGATAGAACTGTAAGTGAAAACAATGCTGACTGACATACCAAAACGTACTTGACGAAGACACTCAAACCCCCGGCACCACCGCATATTTCATTGGCGTTTCCGGTGCAGGGCATATCACACGTATCGTCGGATATGAGTGCTCCTGGAGATTCAATCACATTATCACAATCTAATGTGGATATTTGAGAGGCTGAATTTCAAAAATATTCGAAGACTCTTACAGCATTCCTAAATGGTGGCAGTGGCGTAAGCAATTCGTAGTGCGCATGCGAGAGAATTGTAATAGACACACCCTTGAGAATTCAACACCTGCATATTTGTACCCAGCCGGCGTACAGAAAGCAATGCAAGACTCGATGGTCATGTCAGCGACGTCGGTATAGGCTGCGATTCGCAATGTCCGAGCTGCACTGGTGTCGCTTTAGAGGAGTTAGAATACCATTCACATCACAACGTATTACTACTGGAGAGATTGTTATACCTGTAACAACCGAACGACGACCATCCTGCAGGGAGTAAGGATGTCGATTGGCGGCTATGCAGGGAAGGCAAAGCCTCCACGAGTATCTGGAGATGTGTTAACAGCAACAGTCGGTTACTATACAAGACAAAACTCACAACTCCAAAACAAGCAAGAGCGACGACAACAGCCCAAGGCCCTTTCGAGTACAGAGCCATAATAGAGAAAATGGGCGGCAGAAGTGAGCGACCAATTGCCGCGTCGTCTTATACTCTAGCGGCATGGTCGAGCCTGACCAGTGCCTGAGATTCTGACGGCGGGGAAACCTGTCTGGACATTGACATACATGCCACATCTGGTGCGAACCCGTCAAGGTCCGCAGAGAAAGACGGGTGTCTCGATCATCCGAGATTTGTATCAGAGGGTCTTGAGCGAGCTGAAATGGTCCATAATATATGGTGCAGTATTTTCAAGTAGAGTGGAGTCTGAGCTGAAGTTGCCAGGTATCTTTCGAGGCATACGCCCTTAGTAGTAAATATCTCGGATGGGTTTACTAGAAGCTGCCGACTAACTGAGGCCCCATTCGGGATCCCGGTTTTTGTCGGTGGTTAGGCCTAGGTTTCATGATAGTGTGACCATGTTAGTCACGCCATGCACGTTGGCCTGATCCATTCTCAGTGTCTTACGTTCGTTGCGACGTTGCCAACTACCCGCCCAACTGCCGCCGTTTTCAATGGGCCTCTATATTAGACCAGTTGTACTATATGCTCATGGGCTAAGGAAATTAATGTTAAGCTTATGCACCAAAATTACTAATATACATCCCTGAGAGCGAAGGCCCCGACTAAATACTAGCAAGTTATGCAGTGCGATGACCGGAATAACGATGGGAGGTACAGCTAGTTGACTGGTTCACTAATTCGGCCAGGTTCCATGGACCCTAACTCAACCAAATTAGGATATTGATGGGGTACATGCTCAGAGAAGTGAGGCATCTGGCCGTTTTCCGCTCACAGCCCCTTGGGAGAGCCTAAGGACCTGTAAGAATATCTGCCTAAACCGGAGCAATCTCCCAGCTGTCTGTGCCTCACTTCTCTGAGCATGTACATATCAATATCCTAATTTGGTTGAGTTAGGGTCCATGGAACCTGGCCGAGTTAGTGAACCAGTCAACTAGCTGTACCTCCCATCGTTATTCCGGTCATCGCACTGCATAACTTGCTAATATTTAGTCGGCCTTCGCTCTCAGGGATGTATATTAGTATCTCATAACCTGCGAGTCAAACTTCGGCAAAGTGGTGGTTTATAGAGATACAACTCATGACTGCAAATATACTCACGGCAAGTCCACGCCGCATGCCTTCAAGTGATGTGTGACACACCGAGTTCACGGGCGTCGGGGTTCGCAGCCCTAACTATTTGTTCACAAAATTACTATATGTGGCGTAAAGCGCCCAATTTTTTCCAAAATTGACTGTTCGCAACTGCATAATGTTCACAGGTCCCTGTGATGCGTGATCCATTAAGTCAAAACGATACGATATCCCCAAACTATCCCAATAGTCGATACTATTTAAAATTCAGCAATAGTCAGCAATTCCGCCAAAATTCTGCTCAGCCTCTCGACTCCAGCATTATAACGTACATGGACATGAAAGTCCGCTTTGAGAGGATATCCACTTGATGTCCGCAGCTGATTATCTTTGGATTATCTGCGATCAATAGTCAGCCTGCAGGAAACTGGGCATCAAAGCAGATTCCTGATCTGGCTCCTTATCACAACCGTTGTGTGAAAGCCATACATACCGGCTTTCATAGAACGCGTCTTCACACTTAGCACGATCGTCGATGGTGAGTGCATCACATTGAGTACGCGGCCTTTAGCTTATGCTGCGTATGAAACACACAAGTGTTCCTTGGCACCGTATCAATGTGATGTCCTTGGCCAAGTTAAAGTAAATTGAGCGCTACAACGTTGTTACGTAGGCAAAATTTAATCTTCGCAACAAATCTGAAGTAGTGATGCACATATGTGCATACTTACTACACAGAACTGCACAGATTTTTCGAACCACACTCGTTTGCCACTACTTGATCTTACCTTCTGATTTGAACTACCCTTTTGGTCGAGAGACCTAATTGGCCCATACAGGTGAATATAACGTTTGATTGCGCTGCCAGAAGCTACCGCATGCTCCATCAAATAACTATACCCGAAGCTTCTCGACATACTGAGGTCTTCGGACTCTCGAGTGGTTTGCTGCGCTTTGAAAAATTGAATGCAACATTGAGACACTAAGTGTATAATTCTTTACCCTTAAGTTGTGGTCAGGGACTTTGCTGCTGTTATTTTTGCCCTTTTGTGACTAAAAAGATCAGCAGGAGGTTTGAAGGATGAGCTTCCAGCATAGTCTTGGAGTCTGGCACGATATAGTAGCACTGTGCCACGATTGAAAAAGTATTTATGTATGAAGCTGTTAGGAGCTGTTAGGCAACGGATAATTTCCAACTTTCCCCTCAATTTGTCTATTGTTTCCTGCCCTATTACTTTCTCTAAAATCGACTCAATGTATCCTCCTCCTGGAAATCTCGGAACATATCAGCTCCTACCTGCATATTTGGAGAGCACCTCCGATCGCCATGATCACCCCACTTTCAAAATATCGCTAGTCCGTACACGGTTACAAGAAACGCTGTGCAGCATGTGGAGGAGACAATATTTTATGCTTATCATCCTAGTCTCGGTAATTCTTTTACTGTTTCCCTAGGCAAACTCTACTCCAATAGGGTATCCAGTAAAGTAGGCGACCCGGTGATCTGGAAGAACGAAGACTTTGCCTTTGGTCAACATCCAAGACCTGCGTATCTCGACGTGCATCCCAAGTCTCCAGTCGTGATTTGCCTGGCAATCATATCTCGGGTGGACGAGTTTAATCGACGGAAAGCGCTGCGAGAGACTATGCTAAACGATGTTCCGGAAAGGGACGTCCAGCTTGACTACAGGTTTTTGTAGGCAGAGCAGAAGGGTTGTGGACGCGCTTTAGACTTTATCTTGAGGTATCAAGACACGGTGATATGTTCGTTCTGGAAGACCTAAAGGATGTTCAGACTAGGCTATCAGAGAAGCGGTATAGAGCGTTGGAGTGGGTATGTCTCTACTACGTCGTTTTTTATCAATACATATGAGGATTAAATCATCACCCAGACAAATTCAATACCACACGATCAGTATGACTATTCAATGACTACGGACTCCGATGCATATTGTCGCTTGGGTGCCCTTGGACGGTGACTACAACATAAATATCCTCAGCTGAGACCTAGGGATCAGCCGATTCTGATTGCTAGGATGCTAGCCAATCAAGTATACTTTGAGAATACCGTACCAGACGGAAATATAAACGATAACGATGAGGATCACTACGTGAAAGGACCTTGGTACTCTCATCCCATAGGTTTCGGGTACATCCTTAGGTACGTTGTATCGTCGAAATAACTACGAATCTTGATAAATATATGCTTCTTTTACTCGTAGCTCCAATATCACCCGGACAATCTTTAGCGCCAATCCCTCCCTACCGCATCATGTGAACTATCCTGGAGACGATGTCATGATAGGCTCGTGGCTCGCAGGATTTAAGTCCATACACGATCCGACAAGTGTATTCGAGACTGTGGTTGAGAATACTCCCCCCCTAGCATCGTGTTTATCCCAAGCCGTACCTACCCTACTCAATCGAAACGACTGTGATAGAATCGATGACGAAATAGGTTTTCACGACTTAGACAGCCTTATCGGCTGGGAGACAATGTGTGTGCATAGAATGACTACGGAAGAAATGAGAATATTTAGAATGATGGAGGAGATCGAAACGGAGTGGGAAGATAGCAGTTAGTTATCACTATAATATAACTATAGCATATGCGGTAAACGAGACCGAATTCTGAAGAGTCAAATCCACCGAGCTACAACCCTTATAGATGAAAGCCCGGAAGAGATAAAGACTGTCATAATAACACATTACGATAGAGTCAATGGTAAATAAATGATCTAAACGGTAGGTACTGTGGATATAGGAGACAATTGGCCCAAATTCCTGTCAAAGTCGGTGATATACCTGGGCTCATCCGTATATGTAACGCCACTGGCCAGGGTCTCAGAGTTCAGAATAGGTTCACCCCACGGCTTTAGGGGAGGGTTGAATGGTAGAAAGAGTATCCATTAAGCATTGCTGGTGCATCCTCGGGGACGATAAGCTCTAGATTTATCGTCTCGTCAATTAGAGGTGTAGGCCCACGGCCAATGATTGAGAAGTGTGTAGTAGCTCTAGCGGGTGTGATGTCGGATCTCACCTGCCATATGATTGATCAGAAAGAACAGTTAAAGTTTAGCTTCAAGGAAAGTTCTTACAGCTGCTACAACCGTCGTGTTATATACGAGGTTATTATTGATATATCCTGCAAAGACTGTGCTGGTTCCGCTTGGGATATGAATGACCCTATCTTGAGCCACAAAGTACCTTGATCCATCATTATCGTAAACTTTGGGTCCAGAACCGTTCCCTTCGTCCACTTCGAACCAGAATTGCGAAACTGAGGCCTGTGCAGTAATTGGTGCATTAAACGTGTAGGTGTTGTATGAAAGACCTCGGGCAATGAGGACCGCTCCCAGTGGATCTGGTGACCGCTCAACAGGAGATGATGCAACATTGATTCTCTTTGAACAATTTATGTTGTCGCCAATTGCATCACACCAGTACATCTTCACCGTTCGACTGGTAGTTACAGCCGTCTTTTCCTTAGTTAACTAAAAACGAGAGTAAGGTAGAGGCATCCTCGAAGGAAAGAAATACGTACGCGCAACACTGCATTGAATATCAACTGTCCATTATTCGCCGTAATTTGAGCGTTGACCAGTTTAACAGGTAGAAGAACAATTGGCTCTCCCAGTATAACGCCTTTTGGAACTGTGTTTATCATCTTCTCCAGGATGGTACTACATGTTCGGGAAAATGATTCAGGAGAGTTCAATCTGGTTTTATTTAGATCTCAATAAGTACCATATCATTTTTGTTAAGGATAATTTACTCACTTCTGTACGGTCGCGTTCCTATCGCTGAAGAATATCCTAGAATCCGAAGCAAGAGTCTTGTTCGCCGCTACAACCAAGGGATTCCGAGTAGATCCGTCCAAATACTCTGATACACTGGAACAGGACATAATATTAACTACGATCGTCATAGACGACAATGAAACATACATTGCATGATCAAATCCTGGTGTTCTGTCGAAGTCTACTTCAGTGTTGACTATTTCGGGAAAGTCGAGCTGTCTGACGACGCCGAGGGTATGTCCACATGCGACAAGTTCGATCATTTCCTCCTGGTTAAACCCCTGCAATCTGAACTTCTCGATATGGTCTGCCAGGTCTTGTTGTGGTTCTGGAACGCCAGGTGGTCCGGCACTGAGAGCGTCCTTTCGTCCTCCCCGGAACGGTATAACAGGTCCGCTGCACGCAGCAACGCCCCAGACAACTCCCAAAGCAATAACATCGGCATCTATCCGATCTCAATAATTGCATAATATAATGTATGGTTCAACCTAACTCACGGCTTATATACTTCTGAGCTGCATTCTGAAAGTCAATAACGCTGTTGACTTGTCCTGCTCCGATGTTCTGCGTACGGTTAATGAGCGTTCAACAGTAGAGGAAAAGGCTTGTACCTCTGCTCTGTCAAGTTCGTAGAAGATTGATGCGTCCAGACCACCCGTACCATCGGTTATGTTGTGCGTAGCCATATCATGATAGGCCTTCGTAAATGTGAGGAATGATGAATATGACTGAACGCAACTTTAGGAATTCTTTGGAATGTCCTACTTACCAGGCGCACCCATTCAGCTGCTATTGTGGACTTAGTTGGAGGGCTCTCCCGGTATTCCTCGTCACACAGTTGTTTCCGAGGTTACCAGCATTAAAGCCCGAAGGGCTTTACCTTCATACAATAGAGCCTCCAAAGCATCGTACTGCGGGAAGGCCAGTGATATGAGGCAGCAAGGGTACATGAAACATAAGCCGCAATGATAAATGACTGGAAACCAATCATCTTGTAGATGCAGAGACAGATGAGTGGGAAAGGGGTATGGAACACACATTCTGTTTCGTCTTTTATACTTTCCAGTGCATTTCCAGCTTTCCAGGAAAAGTAAGAAATCGACATTATTGATCGCTTGGAATAAGGAGTAAGCTCAAATTGGATTCCTCTGATAGGATTATCAAAAGCCTTAAAAGTAAGGGTCCCATCTAGACTGCCAATTATCCGCATCAACGGCTTATATGACGCAGAATGGAATAACAACAGGTGTCCCGGCGATTCACATCATATTATTGAAGTGCCGTGAGAACTGCTGCGTACAAGAGTCTCGTGTAGTGGTTAGCCTGGCTAACCTGTAGTCTTTCCTCGACCATTTACGGACAAGAAAATAAGGCTAAAGCTACACAGATCCCACATTACTTGGCCCTGTTCTGTCTTAGGATACCCAATCAATGCTCCTACAACTAGTCTCCTAGCATTATATTTACCAGAGGGATATCTAGAACTTCAAGGATCATAGAAGAAAGTACGCATAGAAACAACTGTAATATTGTCATGTTTTCTTGGCTTGATTTCTATTATGAACTCGTGGAATGTTGTCGGGAATTATTGGCTAGTGCTGTCTAGCCAATGTTTCCATAGATTACTTCGCTTTTAATTGTATACCGGCCTGTAGCTGGAGTCAACGCCCAACGGACTCTGGCTCCAGCGTCTCTCATAACTTGCTCGAATTGTAGCGGCGTTATTATTACCAACAAGGTCTAGAAGCAGGATGTGAAACGGCCACAGTAATTAATATTGATGGTGATTGCAAACAGGGTATCTCTACCGGAGCCTGAAGAGAAGGGAAAGGAAAGCGTCTGGTACACGGATTCTAATTCAAATGGTGCGCACAGTGACGGTTATCTTCTTGCAGCCACAAAGAATCAAGATTTTCGATGAGCCCGACACCGACACTTCACGAACAGCCAGGATATAAACGCGAGGACCCGAACTGAACGAAAATAGGCTCTATAGTAGGCTTATATACTACATCGATACGTGCTGCTTTTGATTTTGTTGTTTTTTAAATAAGTACGATAAAGGTTGACATAAGATAATCTCGACCCCAAATTTGATTTGAGTACTAGGTTGATAATTGATAGCAACTAACTGATGTCAATGAGCTTATAATTTTTTAATCTTGATCGAACTTGTGAAAATGCTACCAAAGATTTTTCGCGGCTCTGTATGGAAAGCGAGACTGTCAAGCCTCTAAAGCCGTTGCCAAACATCATCGGGTTGTCAAGCCGAGCATTCTTGGCGACAACTTGGCAAGCAAAGACCTTCGACACCGGTACCCGCCTAGTACAGAGCTATTCAGTATTTTATTGTAGATGCTATATACCGAATCACCGATACAAAGTTAATAAATAATTTTTGGCACAAATAGTATATACCGTGAGTAGCTTTATGCAAGCGTTGAAGCAACTATAACGATCCTACAGTTTGTGCGCCGTTGAAGCTCCAGTTAAGCCCCACGGCGACGGCGGGCCGGTCCAGGTGCTTGCCGGACTTGTCTTCGAAACAAATTTTGACTCACATTCAACTGTAGACGGTGCATTGCTCACAAAGAGCGCAGAATATAGATCTCAGAGAATAAGTAATACTATTTTATAATTCCTTGCTTGAGCCCAACAAATGGTACACATATAGTATAGTCTACCAGTCATCCAGCCCCTCATCTTCATATAATCATATTCCTCCTCTGTAAATTCTATGGGGAGTAATGGTGAGCTGCTATGTCTGAGTGCAGGCTTCAGTTTCAATAGGCTGGTGCACAATGGGAGCATTCAAATATCCGGGCTTGAATTTAAATGTGGTCTGTAAATCCACATACTGATGTTACACTGTAACATATGATATGATAGAAAGTACATTTACAGTGTAGCATATCATATGGGTTCAGTGGTCCCTCTGAAGCAGTGAATGTTTCCCTTCCATTTTGGTAGCCTACACTGTACCATATGATATGGTACAGTAAATCCGCCTCAATGGCTCATACCTAGGCATTTTGTAGGCTATCCGGCATACATTCTGTGGCTCTGGGGTGTCTACAGGAAACTGGTAAAGCCTTAATTTTGCAATGAATTGACAATCATTGGCGCACACACCATAATTAATTATAAGTGAGTAATCGGGAAAGAACCGGACTGTAAATGTGATTTAAACAAGCCCAGAATCATGCAAATCGGACAGGATTTGAGGGAGATATAATGGTTGTAATGATCCAATTTTGTGTATTTGGCCCCGGGCAGGGTGGGAATGAGTGCCGCCCCGGTCCCGGTCCCGGGTGTAAAACGCATGGAAAAAGCTAGACAAAATTCCGATCAAAACGAGCCTAGAAACAGCCAAATCGGACAGGATTTGAGGGAGATATAATGGTTGTAATGATCTAATTTTGTGTATTTGGCCCCGGGGCAGGGCGGGAATGAGTGCCGCCCCAGTCCCGGTCCCGAGTGTAAAACTCATGGAAAAGCTAGACAAAATTCCGATCAAAACGAAGCCTAGAAACAGCCAAATCGGACAGGATTTGAGGGAGATATAATGGTTGTAATGATCCAATTTTGTGTATTTGGCCCCAGGGCAGGGCGGGAATGAGTGCCGCCCGGTCCCGGTCCCGGGTAAAACACATGAAAAAATCTAGACAAAATTCCGATCAAAATGAGCCTAGAAACAGCCAAAACGGTGATGGGCCTACGACACGCTATGCCGTGCAGAACAAACAAAAGAAAAAGAAGACACAGTATGTCGCAATGTGCGGCTCCAAGGTTGCGAATGGGGGTTCAGGCTGTCCAACGAAGGGGGTCGCCTTCGGAGTGAAGCTCCTTGAGAGGGAACTAAGGGTTGAAAGGCCGAAGTACGGTACGAATGGGACTGCAGACGACGAGGGCAGCAATGGACAATTTTTAACTGGGGTTGCAAAGCATTGAAGGCAATACAACGGTGCTATCTGCGCTAAGAATTTTAGCTTTTCAAGTGCAGCGAGATGGGGAGAAAAATGGTCTCTATATTCTGGTCTGTTCAAGTCAAATACAAAATGTCTTTTATACTATAACGAAAACGTCTGAAATGACCAGGAAGGTGTCCAATATCGGCAAGCAAAAGAAGAGGGAGAGAAAAAACGCGAAGAGCAAGTAGAAGTATTGTAAGAAACTAAGAAAGAAGGAAAACCCACACCAGCCAATGATATAAACCTCACAGATCGTCGTTTTTGAGGTCCAGGATAACGAATCATCACGAATCGTCTTGTAGGTGCTGTTCAGGGAAATGAGAGCACGGAGCCGCTCTCATATTGTGTCGTATGGCATGCGATTTGCGAAGTTGATGAAACATATTTTGTCGGCGTTATGGAGTCCGGTGTTGCATTGGAAGCAAGGAGGAAGGGTTTGGTGCAAATGTTCGTTTCTATGTTGCATGTCTTTGGGTATCCTGTATTCGAAACGGGAATCGTGGCAGTGCCGGCCGGTCCGTGTTGTGCATTTTGGGGTTTTCTGTGGGCAGTGAATAGCGACGCTCATCAACGGACACAATTTGAGTGATATATGTGGGTTGTAAACTTCCAATTTTTTGCTGTATTTAGCCTTGGACCAGAACATGAATTATCATTGAAAAAGTGAATGCCGGGCCTGGGAATTTTTGCAATGGGGTGGGAATATGTCCGGAATAGTGCCGGACATTGTAAACCGGGTCGGAAACATGAATTATTATTGAAAATAGTGCATGCCAGGCCCGGGAATTTTTGTAATGGGATGGGAATATGTCCGGAAAAGTGTCAGAAATTGTAAACTGGGTCAGAAACATGAATTATTATTGAGAATAGTGCATGCTAGGCCCAGGAATGGTTGCAATGAGGCAGGAATATGTCTGGAAACATGTATTATCATTGAGAATAGTGCATGCTGGGCCCAGGAATTTTTACAATGGGGTGGGAATATGTCTGGAATAGTGCCGGACATTGTAAACCGGGTCGGAAACATAAATATTATTGAAAATAGTGCATGCCGGGCCCGGGAATTTTGTAATGGGGCGGGAATATGTCCGGAAAAGTGCCAGAAATTGTAAACTGGGTCAGAAACATGAATTATTATTGAGAATAGTGCATGCCAGGCCCAGGAATGGTTGCAATGAGGCAGAAATATGTCTGGAAACATGTATTATCATTGAGAATACTCGTAACCAAAAAAAGTAATCACCATTAGGTAATCAAACTGTATTTCGAATCTGCTGCTTTAGGGACTGGTTCGCCAGCAGTAACAGCTCCAATGAACCGATATTTGGCATGAGAGGAAAGCTGGCAACAATATATCTTGGGAAATACCATTATAGCAAGCGAGCATGTGATAGTGGTTAGAAATGAAGGCAGAAGTGAAGAGGACACGAAATCAATAACGCGTTTATTACATAATATGGTGATTACTTTTTCGGCTACGAGTAGTGCATGCTGGGCCCAGGAATTTGTACAATGGGGTGGGAATATGTCCGGAAACATGAATTATCATTGAAAAATGCGGACCACACTTGGGAATATGTCCAGATATATGTTGAGTATAGAAAACTGGGTCAGAAATGTGTATTATTATTGAAAACAATTCAGGCCATGTCTGGGAATTTTTGAAATGGGCTGGAAATATGTATGAACAGATGAGAAACATGGAATTATGAGTTGAGTAGGCATGGAAATGTACAAAATGGTTTGTAAAATACCCCAGAAACATGGATTATCGTTGACAAAGACTCATACTGAGTGTGGCAAGAGGTTAAATAGTCTGTAAACATGTCTGATCAGGTCAATATGACCGAGCCTTGAAACATGTATAATTGTCTGTAAACTATTCCAGACATACAATTAGTATCGATACCTCATTTTATCTGTGTTAATTAACCTAACTGTAGACATATTGGTCATTTCAGTTCAAGCTGCAAGCTGCAGCTGCTTTTACTTTTTACTTGGTTATTCCACTCTTTGTATAATTTCTTTCTAAGTTACAAATGGCAGTAACAATCAGAGTGCTACTTGCTTGTTTCTCAATCTGCTCTGTAACTTTTATGACCAGCATCAGTTTTTGTTTTGAATGCAACCACACTCTTGTTTTCATTAAATACCAGTATCCAACCAGCAATAATTTTATCAAGTATGCATCCATGTCAATCTGCTTAATAATGTTAACAATCAGTGGAAATGTCTGTCAGTTATTTTTAGTGCTTGACATGAATTTTAGAATACATTCAATGGAAAGGCAGGCATGACAACTAACAAGCAGCACTGCACATGCTTTTTTCCTCTCACGTATGCACATTCACCACCCATACTTGCGGTTCATTCACACAACTCATTTCACTAACTGGGACCTTGCCTGGGGAAAGTATAGAAGGAGAAAAATAATGGGCAATAGAATAGTATACACTTGCTAACCAAATTTACACTCTCATGTGCACCTACAATCTGTACCTTTTCAAGCCTTGGCCAGGTGTAGAGATTGTGATAAGACAAAGTACAGGACAGGGCAGTTGAAAGGGAAATGAGTGTACAAAAGATTATTGGACTGTGTTCTACATTTCAGCACATGAGCTGAGTCTTTTGTTGATTATATACATATACCAGAACATGATTGTGGAATATTTTCCATGTTTCTGAACCAAGTCAAAGCAATTGTGCACCAATTATACATGTTTTAAGGCTCAGTCTATATCAACTTGATCAGACATGTTTACAGGCTATTTAACCTCTTGCCACACCCAGTATGAGTCTTTGTCAATGATAATCCATGTTTCTGGGGTATTTTACAAACTATTTTATACATTTCCGTGCCTACTCAACTCATAATTTCATGTTTGACATCTGTCAGGACATATTTGCAGCTCATTTAAAAGATTCCCAGACATGGTCTGAATTGTTTTCAATAATAATACACATTTCCGACCAAATTCAGCATGTCTAGCACTTGTCTGGACATATTCCTTCCCCATTTCAAAAATTCCTAGGCCTAGTCTGCACTTTTCAATGATAATACATGTTTCCGGACATATTTCTGCCCTATTTTGGAAATTTCCAGGCCCAGTATGCACTATTCTCAATAAGAATTCATGTTTCCGACCTTATTTACCATGTCCAGCACTTGTTCAGACATATTCCTGCTCCATTGCAAAAATTCCTGGGCCCAGCATGCACTATCTTCAATAATAATTCATGTTTCCAACCTGGTTTACAATATCCGGCACTATTCCGGACATATTCCCGCCCCATTGCAAAAATTCCCAGGCCCGGCATTCACTTTTTCAATGATAATTCATGTTCTGGTCCAAGGCTAAATACAGCAAAAATTGGAAGTTTACAACCCACATATATCACTCAAATTGTGTCCGTTTTGGCTGTTTCTAGGCTCGTTTTGATTGGAATTTTGTCTAGATTTTTTCATGCGTTTTACACCCGGGACCGGGACTGGGGCGGCACTCATTCCCGCCCTGCCCTGGGGCCAAATACACAAAATTGGATCATTACAACCATTATATCTCCCTCAAATCCTGTCCGATTTGGCTGTTTCTAGGCTCGTTTTGATCGGAATTTTGTCTTTTCCTCCTCTGTAAATTCTATGGGGAGTAATGGTGAGCTGCTATGTCTGAGTGCAGGCTTCAGTTTCAATAGGCTGGTGCACAATGGGAGCATTCAAATATCCGGGCTTGAATTTAAATGTGGTCTGTAAATTGATATTACAAAGCTAAATACTAGGCCAGAGCTGGAATATCAGTGGTCTTTCGGTAATGCAGACCCGACTTACCTTGTCTATTAATTGTGCCATCGGAAATTCTGAGACTGTGCATGTGAAAATGAGGTTTCACTTGCTGATGGCGAGTATATCTCTTCACATATTACGAGCCTGTATATGCAGCTCACAGCTCAGTCACACCAAGTAGTATAGCTGTAGACAAGATAGATAGATATGAGACCCAGAAAGAAAGGTAAACAGAAGCACAAAGAAGTTGAATAATCAGCAGATACAATATCAAGAAAAGAAAACAAGAAGTGAGAAGTTACTAAGGGAAGACCTGCTGGTGCTAAGCATTTTACTCTACTTGATAATTCACAATTTACAACACTCATTGTGACTATTAACTAAATAAGCAGCAGTGTGGTGAACAAGTTCAAAGACTTAGGGACATGCGGCCCACAGTGATTGACACCACATGGCATATCTCGAGTTTACAGTTTACTTATGGTGGAAAATATGTGGACCAGTGGTTAATGCTACACAGCCATTGTCAGCCAATGATACACCGACAAGACAAGAAATAAATAGAGAATGTGATATATGCTTGGAATAAGACAACCCCAATCATGCCATGTTATTCATGTCTTGTCGATGTGGTGCTATTCAGGCCATGTTGAAGCCTTCTTAAAAGTCATGGTCCTAACCACGGTTAAGCCAGCAACGTCTATTACTGTTCCGGAAGGTAGAAACGAGCACCTATGAGCTACTTCCAATCTTGCTCATAGCAAGGCTAGCACTTACTGTCGACTTGGCAAGGTTTGAACCAATGACGGCACCAAGACGGTGCCCAGTCGAGTTCAACAATAGAAGAGAGATTTTCGGGGTCCTGACAACCACCTCGAAATAACAAATGTCCGGCATAGCATCCCGGACACTGTTTGGCAACGGCTTTAGAAGCTTGACAGTCTCGCTTTCCATAGCTCTGTACAAAAGTGCAAGGTGACTGATATAAGTATCATGTCTTGTGCACCCTTAGCGTAATGTCGGCGGAGAGTATCGGCTTTATGCTGATCCGACGAACTGGTCGGGCGGCATCAATAGGCAAAAATCTCACATATTCGACTGTATGCTATGTCTTTTGTATTCTCATTAGCCTATCCGTTCAAGTCGTCGGACATCTCGTTAAGCAATTACAACATTCGCGAGATCCGGGTCTTTACTGCGGGACCAACATCCAATATCTCATCGACAGAACACTCTTTTCTCATGCCTACGGCTACCGCCAATGGGCCGTTTTTGTTGCTTCCATCTCCACGGCAAGGCCCTCGGCTTTGGCAGAGCGTCATAACCATCTCTGGGTTTGCCATAACTCGCGGCCGCCGTCGGATCAGATCATGCGCGGAAGATTATCTTGGCGGAGGACGGACATTGATAGTGGATGACTTCCCGTAGACTTTTAGTGTACGTCTGGTGCCAATAGAATACACCAGATTCCACTTGCCGGAGATGCCGGAGATGCCATCGAAAAATATTTTGCGATTTGAGGTGTTCTAAAATAATAATCTGGGATGGGGTCGGGAAGCCGTTCTAAACACTTTTTGCAGTTTTTCGTACACCAGAATACAAGCCATCAGATGAGTTGCCATAAAGGGACAGCTCACCTGACTGCCATCACCCGATGTGCGATGTATTCAATGCTTGAAAATAAATTTATAGTCTGGTGTAGTCTGGTGTATGCGGGCTACGGATCTGGTGTATGTGCATTGTTTTTGGGCCATCAATAATTTTAATTATTCTGGTGCATTTTATTGGCACCAGACATACACTAAAAGTCTACGGGAGGTCATCCAGTACTGATGTGAAGACAACGCCGTTGAATCTCCTGCCAGTGCCATGGCGGTCCGACCCCACACAAAGTACTGAGAGTTTGACAGGCATAACCTTCGCAGAAGAGTATGTATCTTTTATCTTCCGCTATGTTTCAATTTCCTAATCGTGTGCTATTGCTTCAATTCCAGCGTGGACGGCGGTGAAGATCTTTTCATGACCGCCAAGAAGCCATACATGCGATATGCCCGTTGGAGATGAAACGAGCCTTGACCCTCAAAAGGTGTAGTTCCGCTGCTGAGTTGCGAGTGACCCAATGAGATGGGTGACCGAATATCAGGCAACAAAACTATCTCACGAACATCTAACTGCACATAAACTGGACGGTAGAATTGGAGGAAAACAAAAACAACTCATCGTTAAGCATATGCACAGTGAAATAAATTTCGTCTCAGACTCCAATGCACATTTCACAAACTCTAACCCACATTGCTGAGTCGAATTTAGACGTGGACACGGAGCATACTGGAGCCTCTGGGTGTGGCTACTGCTTGGCATATTTCCTCCAAGTGTTGACATTTACTGAACACTATGGGAAGGCCGAACAGCAATATCGAGTGATACTTTACATTGTCTGACAGTGTCTATGATGAGATGTACGGCAACTGATAAGGGTGCAATCGATTGTCCAATGAAAGAACGAGAAAATGCAGATCTGTAGAGTGCACATTTGCGGGTTAGGTATGGGTGATTTAGCTTTAATAATTGGTGGGAAAAGAACAAAGCAAAGGCTAATCTTGTTGGAGAAAGATGAAGATAGTGTGAGGACAAAACGCTATGGTCATTTGCCACTCGGTTCGTCTGCAAAGTACTTGCTATGGCAAGATTTCCATGGCCAACGTGCGCAGTGTCTGTCATAAGACCTGATCAGCAGTGTCCCGGGCGCTGGGTTGAATACTTCTATTCGGATGGCTTAAGAAATATATAAACCACTCTTCATGACGTACGAGAATTATGTAGGAACTTGCTAACTGTATTAAGCCATGAACCCCAGATGTCTAATCTAAAAGTGGGTGTACGTTTTAAATGGAAGAGCTGAAGCACTTGGAGCTTCGTCAGGAGTGACATTCGTGTTCCAATACCTGAACCAGTGACAAGGAACTCTTTAGGATAACCCAATCGACGCAGTCATGGTCTCGTTCATGACTGCTTCTGGAACCTAGAAGATCCAAAGATGATGCAGGTGGCCCACGTTCAATATTATTATAGCACGTGCGAAAAGTCAAATGAAAATCATCGAACATTTCCGTAGCACGAATATCGTCGCGGCCGGGTGAGTTGAACGCAGTCTTACGCTTATGCATATTCAACACTCACACCTTGTTTCAGACTGTAGCAACTGACTATACTCTCCGCTATTCTTTTGCGGCACTAATGCGTAGCCCGAGCGTCGAGCAAAAGACAACCATTGATCTATAGTCGTGTGTTGGAGACGGGGAACTGAGCTTAAATGAAAAGAAGCTGCGAAAAGGGGGCGAATGTTATTTCCACAGCTCCGTGCAGAGTAATTAAAAGTCCAGCACGCTGAGCCACTTTCGACGATAAGTAAGTGAAAGACTGCGGAAGCACGGCCTTCCGAGATTCAAATCGGATCAGCGTTGTAGCATTGCTGAACATACATAAACCATAGAAATGTGGCAGGTCATTTGAATCGCAGGCGCATATATCATCCCGCAATGTCTCCAGGACGATACGACCGTACTAGGCCAGTTCGCCATCGCGTAGGTGGATGGCTACCCAAAGACCAACGTGTCCTCGAAGCATGGCTCGACAGGAAAATCAAAGCAATCGAGCAACGGAACCGTAAAGCCGCTGATTGGCACCCTGTTATCCAGGAGTTCCAGCACCTCATCGAAAGCGATGCCGAAATTTGGATGGGATTCCACCAAATGTTCGAACAGGTTCCACTGAAGCCTCCTTACAATAACGATCCGACCGGAAAGCCGCAAGTGAGTTTTCGTGAATACGCCTCGCAGTGTCTGGAGCTGATCAAATATGCGTGATCCAGGTACGCAGTTATCTTGTAATGCTGGGCCTTTTCGACTTGATCATCAGCGAAGCGCCCGCATATGAAGACGACGATCTCGTAGGCTTCCCGATCAATGCCATCCTGGATTGGCCCATGGGAACCCCTGCAGGCTTCACGGCATTCGTCAACCCAAAGGTCAACGCCATGTTCCATAAAATGTTTAACGTTTGGTCTGCATACCTTGAATCCCCTGCCTCGACTGCAGTCCTCACTAGCGATCCCGGTGGCTGGTTCAGTCCCGAAGCACAGTCGGCAATGCCAAATTTTGCGGAGACGTTCGTCTGCGATCCCTCGGCACCTCACTGGGGCTTCCAATCCTGGGACAACTTCTTCACGCGCTTGTTCAGACCTGGCGTACGCCCCGTGGAGCTCCCCGACAACGATTCGATTGTCAACAGCGCCTGCGAGTCAACCGTCTACAAAATCGCACATAAAATCAAGAAACGCGACCAGTTCTGGCTCAAAGACGAGCCTTACTCTCTTTTCCACATGCTCAATAACGATCCCTTAGCGGAACAGTTTATTGGTGGGTCGATCTGGCAGGCCTTCTTAAGCGCATTGAACTACCATCGATGGGCCAGCCCCGTGAATGGGAAGATTGTGAAAACGGTCAACATACCCGGAACATACTATGCGGAGTCGCCGGCCATGGGATTCGTCAACGAAGAAGGCCCAGATCCAGCTGCCCCCAACCTATCCCAATCATTCATCACGGCCATCGCTGCTCGCGCCCTGATCTTCATCGAAGCCAACAATCCAACTATAGGCCTCATGTGTTTTGTCGCGGTGGGCATGGCAGAGGTCTCGACGTGCGACGTAACCGTGAAGCCTGGGGACGTTGTGAAGAAAGGTGAACAGCTAGGAATGTTCCACTTTGGAGGATCGACGCACTGCCTCATCTTTCGACCTGAGACAAATATCCAGTTTTCCGGCGATTTCCCGGTACATACTCCTGTCAAACTGAACGTTGCTATTGCGGCAGTACCCCCGCCTGCGAGATAAGAGATAAGGATGAGAAGTGAAAGTCAAGGGTCGACATCTGTCATGTATATTAGTCTGAGTGGCTCAACTGAGTCCTCTACAGAGCGAGACAAAGTATAGTCAAATTTGTACGTACCGATAAAGATATCCGATGTTCGAGACAATACATTCCCTTCCTATGCCACTGAGTAATGTTTCAATCAACAGCAGAGAAAATTCTCTAATTGAAGACAGGGCCCAAAAATTCACGATATAAAAGACGTTCAAGCTTGGTTCAAACTCCGTGACAACAACCAAACATTGACATCTGTCTGCACTGCAAACAATCACCGGCGAAGAACGGCAGGCTTCGACCGAACCTAGCGAAACGTGACAACACTACAAGTTTTCTCCAACAGCCGAATCCGAAGCGCCATTCCCGGTGATTGCCGCAAAAACAGAAATTTAGGGCCCGTTCGGCTAGCGACGCTCCACGGAGCGTGTCTGCCAAAATCAGGGCCTAAGCCGAAATTGATGGCTTGAGCCAAATCCAAGCGTTGCCGCCTAGCAAAGAGCGTTCGGCTGCACCCTGTCTCGTTTAAGTCTGTGACATCGCTTGCCAAATCATTCTGTAATCCTTTCTTTCCCAGTTATCGACATATCTCTTTCAACTTCACTGTTTTTCTCTAGCTCATTATCTCAACTTACACTTGTTAATTTCTCAATACTGTTGCTCTATATTATCTGTCAATACAATCCAAAAAATCTGATTTAAAGACTGAAAATAAAGCCAAAACACCGTCACTTCAATGTATTTGGACTGGTACAGATGATGCTATTTTGGTCGAAGTTATTCATTTTATCATCACCAAATCTAATCTAATCGCTGTGATCAAGCGTGACCACGCTCCAGAAACCGTGGGAGTCCGCCCCGACCAAATGCAAGCTCCATCAGAGCTGGGACCTGCCCGCTTAGGCCCCACGGAGCTTGCTAGCCGAACGGGCCCTTAACGATCGGAATACTCGCAACATTTCGCAGTCTTTCGCAGTTCAGCAGAGCCACTCACCTGCAATCCACAGCGAAGTCGTCCACATTCCCCTCTCCTCCTCTGCGTATCCAGATACACGAAGCCGATCGTTTTTGATCAATGCCTTATCTAAGCCCTGCGACCAACACAAAGCGAAGCTCCCTACTTCGGCGACGGATGGTATAAACAACGAAGACTGATATTTCGACGTGGGGAACGCATTAGGAATGGCAGTACCGGACATGAGTCGGTTGGTAAGTGATAGGATTCCCGGTCCCGCAGAGCTTATCTTGGATTTATAGTGAAGGCGTCTATTTTCCTCTAGATCCTCTGTGCATGTTACTCCGATCCCTGTGCTTTCCAGTGTCACCATCATACAATTAGCATAGCGAGACTGGAACCATCGGCCAACGGGTTGGGGGTAAAATTTTGCCCTTTTCCAATTATTTGCTTACTCACCTTTTGTCAGGAGCTAGGACGCCTTCCATCGTCTGTATGCCAGTCAGTCCGCCTCGTCGTTTGGCGTTGCCTTGCAAGCTCACATATGACACCAATCAAGACCTCAAAAAATATTCTCCCCAGATTCACTTTGACGTTGCGATAACGGTATTTCTGACACCTGTTCGCTGATCGTCCACGAACAGGCACTCTATTAATGAATCGATTATATGTGAGTGCATAATCTTGATGGCTGTGATACATTCAAATAAAGACCTATATCATCAGCACACCCATCCACGAACGCCCAACGAGATTCGAGACGAGAGAAGGGAGTTGGGTGCTGTGTATAGTGAGAGGCTGTCGTTACTGGAAATGATACCAACACACGTCAGTCCGCTAAAGACGAGGCTGACCAAATCGAATTACCCATTCGAGTATTCCCGAGCGCTGATGTCCATATTCTGAAAGAGGTAAGGACACGTCCCCTTTCGAATTTTGTAGAGTACTCATCTCAGTTGTAATAACCTCTCCATCTCTCGATGTGTATGCTGGCTGCCGGAATCCCTCGGTGAGTGCGTCCGAAGTGCCCCTACTATAAATGTGTTAGACATCAGCGTTTATGAGAAATGCATTGGGTGTCCTGTCCAAACAAACTTGCGTCGAAGACGAGAACTAATATTTGTCTTGCAGGACACGCCTGTGACGCGTATATTGACTCCACTCTCCCTCTGGCGCGATCTGGTTGAGATAAGCATCCGTTCCTCCCACCAGAAGTGATGTAAAAATCAACCGCAGCTGGAAGCCGCCTCCCGACTTTCCTCTTTCCATCCCAAGCTGCGCACCCCAATAACCTTATGACGTGCTGTACGAGTAGCCGACGCTGACATTGACTTTGGTGTGCACCTGCGGGTGTTCGAGGATGCAATTAACGGCAGAGGAGATATGGATAGGCTCTAACCTCAGCTGAAGCTGCCGCTCCTATTATATTCTCTATACGCATGCTATTGGCATCTATCGGCCAGCGGGTCCCGAGCTTAACGACCTTGTCGTATTGTGATAATTGTCGTGCGCATCGACCCGGACCCGGGCTGTCGAAAATGGATTCGAGGATGCGATTTCTAATAGGAAAAATGGGTTTGTGCAGGCGTAAATGTCGATGACCGACGCCGGAGACACGGCGGTGTGCAATCAAAGCTGTGTCAACTGAATTTACAGTGCATATATTATAAAGCAAGACTAGCCCAATACGTCTCACTGCTGG
Source organism: Psilocybe azurescens (assembly GCA_023853785.1). NCBI lineage: Eukaryota > Fungi > Basidiomycota > Agaricomycetes > Agaricales > Agrocybaceae > Psilocybe > Psilocybe azurescens. The sequence goes on along the minus strand of JAJIRX010000328.1, from coordinate 22,246 downwards.
GACTGAAAAATTCTGCGGAATGCAGATTCCATGCAAAATCAGTTGTCGTGACACAAAGTATTGTAATTTGCAAAATGAATAATTTTAAATCAAATCAGCCTTGAGCAAAGACAATAAGAACTGTAACAGAGATTAAAGTTCTACCTAAATATGGCAATTTGCAAAACACACTATTTTACGAAATGCAGAATACAATAAGAATGATAAATTCTGCAGTGGCTGAGAAAAATAAAATTTGTCTGCCAGTGCAGAATTTATCATTTTTATTGTGTTCTTGCAATATGCAAAATCGTATATTCTGCAAATTACCATATTCAGGTAGAATTTTAATCTCTGTTACAGTTCTTATTGTCTTTGCTCAAGGCTGATTTGATTTAAAATTATTCATTTTGCAAATTACAATACTTTGTGTCACGACAACTGATTTTGCATGGAATCTGCATTCCGCAGAATTTCGGTCCCAGCAGTGTCTCTAGCGAGCCAGTGCGCCCTAGGCTTATGCTAAAAAAGACACACTTTGTTAGGCATATCTCACTCAGTTCCAGTTCCAGACGGTGTAAGACGACAAACTTAAGGGGTATCTCATGGTCTAAAAGTCTCATTTAATTTATATTTAATTCGGGGTTTGTTCTAGGTACCAGAGGCGGACGCAGATCTATTTACGCAGCACCCATATACTCGAAAATAGGATTAGTATCAATATATTCCCGGACTTGGAGAATCTTCCCATCCTTCAAGGTAAACTTTGTCAAGTTCTCGTTCTCGTAGTGTTGACCCTCTGCCGGACCCTCTGCCTTTACGGAGTACTCAACGACCGCCTCGTGTTCATTTGCTGTGATACCGCGAATCTCGTAGGTGATAGAATTTGCTCTGCCGAACGCTTCTTTCATGTGAGGGACTCGATCTGCGAGTAGATGTGTTCCGAAGAACGGCAACTTCTCTTGTGGTCCAGAGATCCACCATGTGGCATCTTGTGCTGAGATAGCAAGTAGATCGTCATATTTACGGTCCTGGACGATGGTTATGAATTGGGTGACGATGCGGCGATTATCTTCAGCGGACATTCTGGGTTGTTTAGGGTGTTGAACGGTGATGATGTTGGCTAATGGTGGGTAGGAGCTACATATGTCAGCAATGCCGGCGAGAAGTATTATGGCCAACACTTACTGTCTGTAGAGTATGAGGCTGTTGGGGACATAAGTACTACATTCTTGTCTATTTATCTTATTTCAGCTCGCCGCGCTGAGGTAGTTGTGATATATTTGGGTTTGCAAACTGTTCATGGAATTGCATTATGAAACAGGGGCGCATTTTTTGAACCGTTATCATAGAAACTTTTTTAGACTGTCTGTATGCTTTGGTTTTCTTGGTCGCGGCGAGTACTACGAAGAGTATTCAACTTTTTCTTCGTCATTTGGATTCTGCTCCGCGATTTGACGCTCTCTAGATTCTGCTCCGCGGTTTGCCGCTCTCTACTCTCGTGAGTATTATCAGATGTATACCAATGAGCCACCCAGTCAGATTTTGGCCAATGCTTTATTAAGTGAATGGTATGACCGAGAAGTATCTGCTTACTTAAGTAAACATATTGACTCTTTGCTCTGCTAAACCACTGCGTATATTTCAGCTGCTCAGCTATCTGCGAAAAAATTACACCCCCATCGGCTGTGTAGACGATATTTACTACATATGCCTGTGTCTAGACCCTTATCGAAAACATTGGTTGATAATCAACCCTTCCTGCAGCCGCGGACAAATGCATCTAATCAGACCACGTCAGCCATATGTAGGCCGGAGTTTTCCATATCGATCTTACCTACAACATGCCGACTCACTCATTCCAATGTAGATCAGCGGATGCTTGTCAACCTGGCTATGGTATAGACCGGGTTTGCAAAAAATTTCTCTATCAGAAAATAAAGATTGCCTCTACAGTTCTACCGTACGCGTACAGTGATTCGGGCATATAGTGATTATTTCTCTACCCACCATGTCCCATCGAATGTGAATCAACGCATCCATTCGCCGAGCTTGCTCATGGAGGCTTACTCTGTTACCCGACTAGATCTCACATTCTGATTAGATAAACTGCTCTTCCGCAGGCTATATGTGACGCGCCTGACAGTTTCTGTACAAAGTTATGGACATTGCTCAGAAAATCAAACATCATGTGGCCGTAGTAATTTGAGAACCCAGAAATTAGTTTAAATGAGGCGTGAAATGGTCACCGACTACAGAGCCACGAACTTATTCTGAGGAAGTTATTCGGTGAACAGATCGCAAAACTACAGATCATCGGAGTTTCATTTCTTTCCCACCAGATTGGTGCAACTTATGCATTATGGGAAAGAAGCGGTAGTACCCTGGTATGTCTTATCGACTACATATTCAATTGTACGTTAAGCATTACCGGCTTTCTCCTTACTGCCCGTCCCCATGCCCCTGGAATTTAAGAGCTAACCATCCAGAGTAATACATAACCCATTTGTATATAAGTTATTATAACTAAAGATCAAATTAGGAGAACACTTATTCATCGGGGTCGCAATGCCGCAACATGGAAAATTGCAAGCGAGTTAAAGGAACCTTGCAATGTGGATCCCCTTTTGTCGAGATCTTGAACGACAGTCCGGGCTAAGCATAAATATATCTACTCAGCTTTTAGGTCTCTCGTGGCATCATTGTTGAAGATATTTAACAAGGAGCACCGGTAATATGTACTAGGTGTATGAAGTTTAAGCATTCTCAAATATGTTCGGCGTCAAATATTAGCTATGACGTCTAAATATACGACCACGACATTCACGGATTTTAGACACTTCTGTGACAGATCTCGTCACGCTTACAGGGACTTGGTAATCTGCCTTAGATTGTCTCGGCAAAAACAAAGAAAGAACTATGTCAGACGAGAGTCAAAACGACACCCTTTTAGGACGGGAGCGATACGCGCCGGAGGCGGCAAAGTCGAGACTGCAATTTTGCAGAAGAGCTGGATATATCGCTCACAGCGTAAAAGACCTAAAGGATTTAATCCTGCTCCTTTCGATGTTCTCCCTCATTTTTGCCCGGTACCTCATAAATTATGGCTCAAAAGTAGGCAAGTAGTCAGGCTCTTCCGCGGAACCCAGTAAAACTTTTGGATCACATTTGCCGGTTACATCTTGTATCTGGACACCTGTGAGCCATCGAGTCCCTCTAAACGTAAGTAACACCTGCTCTCCGACTAGCCTGAAGGCCTAGGAATATGCTCTGCCTAGCGCTCGAATTTTTGCCAAGTTATACGCGCTGAGGGGAATAAGAATTTTCCATGATAAAGGCGTTTCATCAACTGCAAGGAGAATTCAAAAATGCGGAATAACGACTCTTGAGTCCAAATATACATATGATATTGCATAGCATTCGGGCCCGTCACACAATGAAGATGTCGAGGCACACGTTCTTTATTATATGATCTCCGACTTAATATATTGAATTCATATTCAAAGTCCGTAGCAACATGTGTCTCGTATCCAAGTGCAGTACCCGTGATATTTACCGGGACATGGTTGACTGCGATGTCTGTCATTAAAGTGCCGGGGCGGATGCCTCCCCGGTTATCCAAGGCATACATAGTGGCACTTGTAGGATTACTCCGCGATTCACACCATAGAAGCGTCGTGGTGCGGTATGAGAGAATGGCGACATTCGAACGCCGGGCAATCTAGGTAGTGAAGCTTTACAAATATGTTCGGAATAGGAAAGAATGAACGAAACGAGGTAACTAGGTGAGAACTGACTTCTACACAGGACACCTTGGCCGGCTGGAGATCGATGATCTGGGTGAGTACAACATGTTTAGGGACGGTGTCCATCATCTTCTGCAACAAGGTCGATTCGGACCTTGTTGTCCTGAACATGTCCTCAGAGTGTTCAGGTTACAGAATTAAAAGAGTGGCTTGAATAATGTGCGTGCGCATCGAGTAGTGTCCCTTGGGGACACACATCTTCGCATTGTTATATTCTCATCACTCCGAAATACACACAGATCGAAGGCAGGTGTTTTATCCTGAGCGACGACCAGAGGATTGGCCGTCGTACCTGTAATGGGCTGGGAACCCAAGCACCAGTGTATACGTTATGTAGCATGGAACGATTCGTCATCCCAGGCTACATTGCACGATCAAACGCAACTGTTCTATCAAAGTCAGCGTTTTTAATCAAAACGATATTCGGGAAATCCGCGCTGTGCTGCTAAGGTATGGCCACAGGCCACGAGGCTAATCATGTCCGGCGGTGAGAATTCACTTTCTGTCTGAAGCTCTCGGCTTGTTACTGCAGTTTTTGCTGTGGACTCGGTACCCCGAAGCTCCAACTTTCAAGACGGTCTACACGACCTCCTTTGTATGGTATGTTTTGGGCGACTATAGACGGCCACGCCCGAAAGGACTCCAAATGTTAACAAGCCAGCCTACGATGATGATTTCTATTATTAATGACTATGTCAAAGCACAGATATGTTGCTTGATATGCCCACGAGATTTATTGGCAAACTGGGAGAGTCTAACGACTGTCTCGACATTTCCCTGGCCGATGTTCTTTAACACAACACCGGTATTAATACCAGACGGGAAGACAGATACTATTAATTACCATAGTCGCGAAGTATATGACAAGAATGAAAGAGTCCAGTGCCGTCGTCCACTTATGGGTAGCCATAGCAGCCTGTAATGATATCAGAAATCAAAGTCTAAACATGGATTAATACCTAGCTCACCAGTCTTAGCCATTCAGCAGCGGCCGTTGGCACCCAGGCTCGAGGATATCAAGTTCTGCAACGGTTATTTATCCCATCAATGAGAACACCTACATGATCAGTATTGTCGTAGAGTAACTGCTCAAGGGCATCGTATAGGGAAAAGATCAGTGGTACGCAATTGCTGACCGGGTGGACACTGCCACGAGCAATAGAGCAGTCACAGCGGACCGTGGTGAGATCATAGCCTGATTGGATACTTGGGGCATAGGAACTTCTCGACAAACTCGTACTTTATAGTATTGAGGGATAGGGCTTGAAATAGTCAATATGGCTTGTAAGCAACGCTCGCTTACCGATCTCCATGGATCGAGAACATCACGACGGACATTTATTCGAGAATTTGGTTACCGAAAAACGAGAAGTAGGCGGTGGTATGGCTGGGATACCCTCAGAACCATCTTGGACAGATGTCCGCGGGTGAATGGCCCCTGGCACCCGCAGCATCAGACTCTTCGAATGGGGATGGTAATTTAAGTACACATATTCCCTTCGAATGAAAATTATTTGCATCCGTATAAGTGGTAGCGCGCTGACTAAGGGCTCAACTTTGCTCACAATTATTCAGGAACCATCTCCATTTCGTTGCGCCAATTTCTTCAACAAGCTTACGGTGGATGAGGTCCATAGTCGACTGCGCTTAGAGGCTTGGATGTTTTCATGGGTAGCCTATTAGGATGGCGTCTAGATGGCGAGCAGCGACATTGAGACAAGCACCCCTACCAGCATATGGCTATGGGTAGAAGCAGCACGGTCTGCGCGCATGCAAGAGTGCTTTACACTGTGCGATACCTAACTTGCAGGGCTTCTAGAGCGTTGTAACTACCGACCGTGACGCTTGCTTAGCAGACTACGTATCGCATTGATATAAATGTCTCCCGTAACTTCAGTAGGGCGTATTGAGGTGAGAAGAACCGAGAGCAGCCATGCAGAGACGTGGCAGAACGAAGCATAACGGAGAATTTCCAGCAATTTCTGGACAGCGCGAGTATTTATATACAAATGGAAAGCGGGATATGGGGACATGTATATAATGATGTCCTGCATCGTGAGTATTAAGAATCATAAGATGGGATGAATTCAGTGTTTGGGGGAGGTCAAAAATTGCAAAAGCTTTTTGCGATTTTTGCCCCAGGAATGCGTGGGAACTGCTCGCTACAGGGATTTAAACTCAGCTTTACGGGTGCGAATTGACGGATCCTGCAGCCGCCAAGCTCGTGACTCATCACGTTTCGGCTTGAATTCGTTCCGCTGAGCCCTTCAATAAGTTCAGTTCCACTTCATGCTGAGAGCAAAGTGCTGCCAACCACCAAGCGGAACAAAAATAGTCATGACATTGAACACAGAAGCTTCTAACGCGAAGGCGAGTAGACAAAAGGTCCTCGAATGTTTCACCGTTCATGTTGGCAGCTGTACTCTCAGGTCAGCGTATCTGTCCACGTCAGACCTACTTTTCACCTGCTCGACTTCTAAGGACTCAAATGAGCGCTAGGCAACGCGTTTCTAAACTTCCAAGCCGATACCAAGACTGGTGGTCTTGGCGTCCAATCTGCATCGGCGGTTTCCAATGTCTGGTGTGGCGTCGGTATTTGCATCTGTCAGTCTGTTCTTCACTGTCACCTTCACGGTAGTATCTTTTAGCCACCCTGGATATTAGACTGGTGTATTCATATCCTTGGAAAATCCACTTCTATGTGCACTTGTTCTCTTTCTCTCTAACTTTGTCCGTGTGCCCATGCTGAATCTCATCAACATCATTTGACCTCATCTAATCTAAAGTGCTTGCGACTGGATCATCTATCCACTCGGAATTCCTATTTAATCTACAGTATTTTGTGCTATCTATGTCTGCGGCGCAAAATATGCTCGCTCACTCTCATGACATGTCCACCATGCGCGTGGACTTCCGCACCTGTCATCACCCCTGGGTTTTGATGCAGGACTGTGTTCTGCTAATCACCACCGCTCGGGGATGATAGTTCTCACCTTTCAGCTAACCCAAATGTCGCAGTTTCTGCTCTGGTTTGATTGTGTTAGCATTCTCCCACAGTAATGCCTGCCAGACTTTCATAGGATTGTCATTGAATACTTCAAGCATAAAGCGTCATCCAGAGCAGCCCAAGGCGAGCAGGATATTCGCATGGGTATATTGTGTTCTGACCGAGGTGCACTCGCATTCGCTGATACAACTTGCACTACCAGGTACTGGGCTGGTTCCTTGGCAATATGTAAAGGAGGATGGCCTATGAAATGATATTGTCGATCCGATGCCCCCACCTTTACACGGCTGTTACGACAATCAAAGCAGTATCTATTTATGTTACTACATCGGTGCACGCTGTGGCGCATACCAGCACTCTAAAAATATCGTCCATTGAAGGCGGAATTAAGACTAATAAGGGATAGTCATAAGGCACTTATTTTGCTCTCGCCATTTCGCTTCCCTTTCTCCGACTCGCCTATGTCCTCCATGGTTCACGACATCCGCGCTGATTCCATGAAGATTATGAGTCAGCCCTCAAGCCAGCTTTTGCGGAACATACAAGTTCTCCAGTACACCAAACGTACGCCGTCGTTGAATGGTTCCGCATCGATAAATGAATGTTAATGATATCCGCAGTGGGACCTGCTGTTATTTTTATGTACGAATATGGTACGTACGCAGATGGGGTGTAATCTGGTCCTTGTCTTCCTTTCGCTGAATATGTCATATATATATTCAGTCATAACGCTCGACAGAGAGGTGAGACTCGTACATCCTATGTCACTACACGTTGTGACTGACTCTGCGACGTAAAGGTCGAGATGATCTGGGTAACGGTCATTTAAGACTCGACGTTATGAGATCGTTTTAACAGTGATAATTGTCAGCCAAGTAGATGGACGGTTGCTAAAGCAATGTTCCTGCTGGTATACTAATTTCGTGCTTTCTTTTCGTATACGTACTCACCCGATAATCGTTCCTCGAAATAAATCAGAATCGGTACTACTTCCTGGTTACATCCATGTCGGTGAAATGAATCAAGCGGCAGTTATCCTCTTACTCAGACGATCTTCTTTTGCCGTATAGAGTGGAGCTTTATGGTATATACCACTTGATCGTCTAATGCCATGAATAGGAATAACTGAACAGCATTGCATCCATATCTAGCGTTCTTCTCTCTGACAGTCACGCAGACGGTGCGTCTCCCGTAGCAGCTGTAGTACGCGCCTACTCAGGCATCATGATCTAACGTGATTTGAACTACAGTTGTGAGGAATATCTTCCCCTCAAAATGTATCATTTACCCTCTCTCATTCGGGATTATCGCGTATCTTAGCTGTGAGTGGTCGTCCCCTCATGTTCATGCTCGGCTGACGTTCTGAGAAATACGATGCTCATGCATTCCAGGCGATCACTTTATTTTGTGGCAGGCGTGGACCGCGTTGGTCGTTCCCATGATAACCCAAGGTACTCTATGTTTTCACATCGGAACCAACAGGCACAATATGATCTCGAAGTGATTCTGCAGATCCGAATATACGCGTTATACTCACTGAACAAGCGAGTTCTCGTTTTACTTGCATTTTGTTTTACTGTATGTTCTGCGATTGAAGCTTGGGTTGTATGGACAGGAACCACAACTACCTGTGAGTTGTCGATGCTTACCGACGTGATTTGCTGATTCAAAATTGCATTCGCTAACATGATGTCTACTCCAGTGGGGGTAATAGCTATACCCGGGGGACATTTTGCGATTCCCCTGCAGGTAACAGTCGTCGATTCGTCAGATTCTGGATCCCGGCTCTTGCCTTTGAGAGCGTGCTTTTCATCATGGCACTACTAATAGCCGTACGTGAGCATCGAGAATCGTCCTACTGCCTCCCGCGTCGTGGAAAGAGTCTCATGGAAGTCATGATTCGAGATTCAGTCTTTTACTTTCTGGTGTGAGTGTACAGCGAGAACGAATATTCGGAATTGTGGTCAAGCCATTTATGGTTCTTCGGCAGAATTACGGCCACATATGTGACCTGCTTAGTATGGTGGACAATGGCACCAGTAAGCTCCCACAGGCCTATCTTCAAATATATCGCATTAACATCTTGTCCTTTCAGCTCCCAATATTGGAAATCCCAATTGGGTTTTCGACCGCCATCTCCTCAGTATTAGCCAGTCGAATATTGTTCAATCTTCGAGCAGCCGCGATGGACGATTCGCATATACATATTGGTACACTTCCTAGCTGAGGCGTCATGCTTACCTAGAACACGGATTATAAGTTGAAGGACCAGGATCTATCGACATCTCGTCACTCCCGCTTGCATCCCGGAATATCGAAGACCATGATTTATGGTTGTGATACCCCTATAGTGCGGAACGCAGTTTGGAACGCGGCGCACGATCATTCTTTCGCTGCCTCAGCATAAAGGGCCACGGCATCGAGCGTACGCGTACGAGCGAAATCCGGAAACCACATTCACCCCCGCACCAGCCCAAGAATAAGCAGAAGATGAGATAGGTTAGAGGTCATTCGCACCAGAGAATAGCCTGGGAGCCAGATGTCGGTAATGGGAGTGATTTACAAGGCTGACGGGTCGTCAGAGGAGCTCAGTCTTGACATCGTTCGGCTATAATGAGCTTCACTTTAAAAATGGATACATAAAAAGTATTCATCTTGGTAATAAAACTATAGCTTGCAAGCCCTCGTCCTCGGGCCTCTGGAGCCGTTCTGATCACCATCCTACGTCCTATGATTTGAGCATCTGGTCTAACCGGCTGGTAATAGGTTGCCTATAGACTGCAGTAAAGCACAAGTTCAAGGACTGCTGAAGAACTGTGAACTTGGGAAGAGTTGTAAGTGATCAGAGTAACTTTGAAACAACTTAGCAAATATATTTTCTTAGGAAATTCCACATCCCGTGATGTTAACGCGTCGCGTCCTATTGCGTCCGACGTGTGGAGAGGATGCATCACGTGTGGTTCCTTACAACGGGGGAATCGGAGAAATAGCACTTGTTGAGATGATATTGAGATAAACCCCCATTCATAACCACGATATATGATACAAAGAGTTCTCAAATACGTTATAGTTTGCTTCAAGTAGCTATGTATGTGTCATCATTGTTATATCTAGAGAATGTACTGGATACTCCAAGTACTAGAGACTGTCTAATCAGCTTTGTCGCGCAAGTAGAGATCCGCGATACACTGGAGTTCTCTCCGATGCAGCTGTTCTAAGGTGGAACAGAATACGGCTCGCAAACACCGATGACATTGCGATTGAGAAGCCAATGGGGCTTCCACCAATCCCACCTATGCCGATGATTGTCAGAAGAGCATTGTCCTTAATTAAAAGGTTCACCAACCGGAGCATGTGCCCACCAAACTAAACAGAATATATATGTGGCTGAAATGCTGCGGGAGAGAAGATTGAGAAGAGAAGCTCTTACAGTGGGTTTAGAGCGGATGATAGTACGCACATGAGGAAGTAGAACACGGAGTCCCGGATTAGGACTTGTACAAGATTCTGGCTGCGAGTCATGAAAGAACCTGTAGATCTGAAAGTTTTCAATGCAGTATACAGAGCCATAGCACATAGGAGAGTTTCATAGGAAAGCGCAGGAATCCAGAATCTAGCAAATCGATGATTTTGCGTTCGAGGGACACAGAACGTTCCTCCGGGAATCTGTACAGCGCTGGCTATGACGTCCTTAGTAAATAAATGCATATAAACGCGTCTACATATTTGTTGCTCACTGGGTGGTATATCTGTGGCAATGATCCACGCCCCAACTGAAGAAGTAACCAGAAACAAACAGGCCATTATGACGAGTACCACTTTATTCAACGAATAAAGGGCGTATATCCGCATTTGTAAGATGACTATTGATAAGTTAGAAGCACATAAATACGTAGAGGAAGCCTTCGTAACTCACTCTGGGTTATCATAACCCCTATCAAGCCGCTCCAGAACTCCCACACATTGAACCTCCTACCTAAGCTAAAATCAGCTCACTAGCCCTCTGCTAGCTATGACACTCACAGCTATAGTGGCCAAATGCATCCAGTAAGTTTGAGCGTCAATTATTCAAGTTGGGCTCTCACAACTGTGAAGTAAAGTATTAATTCCACACAGAAATCAGACGGCTTGGTCCACCCACGTCATCTGTTACCCGTAGCGAGAAAAAGCCTGTGCAAATTGTTCAGTATTCCTCAGGATCTGTGAAACAATAATCTTACCGTATAGTCCGACACTAACGAATTGGATGAAGTTACATTAATTGACCCCGCATCACATTGGCAGTCTTAGTCGTACTGACATGAATGTAGCCAGGGTGTAATACCGATTCTAATAGATATAAGTGCTGTTGAGTATGAGAAAGATGTTTCTGGTAATGTCTGGGAACGCACCACAATGTAAACAAACTTGGCATAGCTCCATCTACTTCTCTACGAAATGTGCGTTAAATCCAACAACAAATAGCCACATATGTAGAATGCTGGTATCCTTACCCAGATCTGGTCAACCTGTCACATGCATAGCGGTTAGCTACCGTCGGATAAGTGCAGCTAGCACTAACCTCCCTATCAAACGTTATCACTGAGTTGAACAACCGTGGTTAAGCTGGAGCGGAGATATGAGAGGTAATCTCATCACCCACGAAACTCGTAGAAGAAGATGGAGTTAGCAGCCACTAATCATTTTTATTCCGCGAGCATCCTCTGTATCAGTGCTGTAGAAATATGTTATAAAGAAAGCAAGTACTTACATCTAGTGTATTGCAAGATCTTTATATCGCGTATGAGGTCGACCAGAAATTCAGCCGATTCTTGGTCGCTCAAGACTATATCAAGTGAGGGGATCGAGTATACCATAGTCAGTTTGAACTTTGGGGGACGGAGAAAGCTTGGCAGGTGGAGTGCGAGACAGAGGGAACGAGGTTGCATTATATATAATGTCTAGCTAAGTTATCGAAGGTCCGGATGTAGAGAGCCGAAGTACAGAAGCTCGGTCGTGGCGTGTTCGTTAATGAGCGATCTGATCGTTTCCTTATTTGTCCATCGTCCCATGAGGGGCTTTAACGCATTAATGTAGATAGCAACTATAGGTTTGTGGAGGCTCGTAGAGAACTCTAGGAGCAAGTATTGTAAAATTGTAATGAGCGGTAGATGCTGTGTAGGATCAGAGTTAGTGCCAACTGTGGCGGGCAGAACCTTATCAAACTTATTTAACTTATTAACTGACACCTGACTCTCTCATTCCGTATCCAATGTCTGCTGGGGCTAGCGTTTGAATCAAATGATATAGTAAGCCGTTATCCAGGACTCGCCTTACGACCTGTATCTATAGCAAACTACGGTCTGTAGACTCAATTTCGTACACTTACCAGAGATGTCGATACACGACCTTAGTTCTAGTGGACATATGAACACGCATATGCTGTTCCACACTTCTGGCGCGCCGAAGAAGCCAAGGGTCGGGCTACTATAACGGAATCATCACGATGCCAGCTTCTGATTATGGAGATAATGTGAAGTTTGAACCTCCAGTTAAACTGTAACCGATAGATGTTGGATATGTGTACATTGACTAATTTCCAATCCTCACTCCAGTTCTTGTATTCACGAAATGGAAACCGGTACTGGATATCCATTCCTTCCACTGAGATGATGAACCGGAGCGTATAAAAACCGTATCTATAAATATCCGTCTGTGAATAAGCGTAACAGAAACCGCCTTGGATGACGTCTAGCATGGGAAACTAAGACGATTCTTCAGTCCAGTTAGTATGCAGGGGTAGGGTTTACATGTACCAGGTGGGAGAAATATTTTACTGTCTAGTGACCCGTGAGCACCCCATAATTGGAGAAGTAATGCTCGTCATTTACTTACAGGCGATAGGCTATTGGGACGATCATGTTGAACATTCAAATGCAGGGCGGGCGAGACATCTGTCATTGCGGTCTTGTCGAGTTGTTATTCCCATTGAATTAGCAAGTCGCGTGCTATATTAATAGATACGTAGCGGCAGACTAATAGCGAGCTTTCAGATATTAAGGGAAAGGAACAAGATAACCGCAGAACGAAACAGTAGTTTCCGCACACTCGAACATTGTTTCGTGCAATATAAACATAACTTCGCCTACCTCCAACATATGTGTGGGGGCATCCAAAATAATTGCGCAAGGTCACAAAATATTTGTGCGCAACAAAAATGTTTAGGGGCACAAGAAAATAGACAAAAATGTGTAAGGGGAACATTTACCCACTTGGACCTCCATACGCAAAGCCATGTTCATATCGCCTTTCAGTCTTCATCCAGTGCCTTTATCTCCTGTCAAACCTCTTGACTAGCATGGCCCACCCAGTAGTTACTGAAACCTAACGTATTACAGTGAAGATGAGAAGCCCTTTCTCATCTTTTCATTCCATTGCTTCTCTTTCTGATGATCATTCTTTTATCAGCGGTAATGACAGCGTCCCAATGCTTCAAATGTTGTGCTATCATTTATGACCAACTTACTCGATACTTCACAGATGTATTGATCACTTACAAAACTCCATTTCATCATCATCAACTTCGGACTCGACATTCTCCACATCATCATCACCTTCATCATCTGAATCTCCAAATAGTTCAGGAGCTGGCAGGTCAACGAACTCAGGATCTTCAAATAGCTCTAGAGAAGGCATATCTATGGGCTGAGGTTCATTGTTTCTATCATCAGTGGCTTCAAGTATCCTCTAAGAATTTTGTGGTCATGGACAAGGAGGTGGAATGGGCTCATCAACATTCTCAACTGTGGCCAACTGGGACTTTTTGCCCTCTTGCGGGCAAGTGACTCGCCATTTTTGGTAACTTTTTCAGTCAGATGACGCTTGCGTGGACCAAGGGTAGCGTTGGAGCTGGACTGGATAGAGGTGGTACATAGTGAGACCATGACTAGCCACGTTACAAGCCATTACCACAGTCCAAAATTTCTGCCTGAGATCAGAGTCAGTCAGAATAATTTCATGGTGGTAAATAGAAGTTCACAGCTAAATGATGCACGATTTATCATCGAGTTAGGTACCTATTGTGGGTCTTAAAACCGGATGTCTTACAACTAATTTAAACGAGTCACTTCATTAGTATCTAACAGACAGAGGAGTCAGAACAAAAATCTTACAGATTCGGTCACTATAGGGAGAACGACTCTGTGCCAACTTACAAAGAGACAAACTATACCATATGCTTCCAGACTGTATATATGTGTCAACATGGGAAATTTGGTCACTAAACGAAATACAAACATTACCGTGGCCACGATATAGTATCTATTCTTGTATTGATCCACAAAGTGTGAGTATGGGCAGGTCTATAGACATAACTAGAGACTGCACAGTGTAGTCACATACCACAAAAAAAACATCCTTTGCAAATGATAATCCTCCGGGCTAAAGGCATAAAAATGGACAGTGCCGTCCATGAGGATGAAGATGGTCATAGAGAGTAAAATCATTCTGTTACCCAATACAACTCCACGGGCAAAGAGAAAAGGCCGTGGCGTCCGTGCCACGTCTGTGCACCTGTTTCACGGACCTGCACGGACTTGCACGGACCTCACCAAGTGATGCTCTTAAATATCTAAACATATGTACTTTCAAGAGACTTACAGTAGTAATTATGTGGTTACATTCTATTAAAGCTTACCTGGGAATGACAAATGATGCTTTGAAGCGTGTTATCTGAGGACTTTTACTTACAATTGCTCCATCGGACAATCCCGAAGGCAACGGAATATTCCGACCACCTTCATGAATGAGCGCTAAATCGGCGCACAAACTGTAGTAGACAGATAAGCATCATCAAATCAATATAAAATCTTTCCTTGTTGCATATATATTCAGATAAATTAAGTGTTACTACATATAATATACCAATGAACATGTTTATAACTACCCTCAATTCATGATGACAGACCAATATCACACCCAAGTCACGGCTACTAATACCAATACTAGTCAGTCCTAATCCTTCCTACTGCCTACCGAGTATTTTTAAAATAAAATTTTGAGTACATTTACATGCACGGACTTACTCACCTTGCACAGACTTGAGCACGGACTGCTAAAATTTCCGGCACGGCTCAGCACAGACCTGCACAGACCTGCACAGACTTTACATATGCTGTGTTAAATTAGCACGGATCTGCACGGACACATCACGGACCTGCACAGACATAGCACGGAAATATGTGGTCATGACACGGACCTGCATGGAAGAATGTTGTGTTCCACAGGGTAAGGATCTAGCAGTATTGCCAAGCCAATATTCTAAAATTGAGCGATGCTTAATATTGGCTTGATATGGAAGTCGGAATAGGACAATTAACCGTACCACAGTCAATATTGTGCGCTCTATAACAGCGCCCGCTGCCCATCCGCAGTTATAATTTATGAAGGGCAGTGATTGCTAACTGGAACAAAAGTGGGGGTGTTTCATCATGCTGCATTTAAACCCCTCCGTCAAGACTTGAAAGTCACTTTAAAAATCAACACAATTTTTATCTGTCTCAGTACTTTCACATCAATAACCGGTATCCATTACTATTCCTTGTCATACAGAATTCCATTTGTGCCGGGGTAGCTGGAAACGAACAATGGGGTCTAGGCATAGGAAACCATCAGAATAATTGGAGTCCTTATGGCGACTTCCCAGAGGAGTGGAACGGTGGAGTCCGTGCTGATATAGCGAGTGATAGTGAGCTTGAGGTGAGTGGATTATTTCTTAAACTTTCTCACTTTTTGTGGCTGATCATATCTAACTCGTTAAGCCGGGAATTAATTATGTCAACTTTCCCAAGTCAAAGCCTCCTTCTAATATACTTGTACGACCATGTCCTATGCCAAGACCTATTCCAAAGTAGAGTATAGTACTGTGTCCAGTTTATTATTCACAAATATTACTGCTACTTTGAACCTACTGTCATACATTGTAATATTGGACATCTAGGGTCCGACTTGTAGGCAAGCCACAGCTCATCAAATTGGCTGTTTTCAATATTTCCGGTACTACAAAACCAATGGAGACCGGATACAATCTCTACACATCCTTCAGCTAGGATTATATGATTGCACGGATCTCCCACAGAAGTCAGTGTGATCACTATAACATTGCACGGATCTCGAATTATAGTTCACAGACATAGCACGGACGTGCACGGACGCCACGGACTGCCACGGACGTGCCACGGCCTTTTTCCCTGTGCCCCAACTCCACCTTCCAGTGTTGCCGCCCATTTAGAGCAACTTAGTTCAATTGATGCCTTCTATGCTCACCTTGTCGTCTAGAGTGATTGCTTCAGGTCGGCGTGAATGAACATCAGATTCAAGAGACAGAAATATGGGTGTTGATACAGCTGATAAAAACCATATTCAAATACATTCAGAGCGACAGGACCGACTGTATGGCTCCACCGAATGTTGTTAGAGAGCTCGATAAATCTTGGTGGGTATGCGTACCTTTAGCGTAATGAAGTGCTCTGATGCTTTGAATAATCTCCACCGATTTGCTGGACATTTCCAGTGGGCCCACGCTCGTGTTATGGGAACTCAAAAGGATAGAGAATGCTTCAAATACCTCAGAACTTGGATCGTGCAGTAAGTAAGAACGTGAAAGGTGTACTGACTCTGAGTGTTATTCTCACCGTTCTTTGGTGACAGATTGCTACAGTGGTAAGCCAGCCACGGGTCAAAAGGTTATTGATGAAATGAAACGCACCACATCCTGAGAAGCAATCGTGTACTGTGGCAGTTCGTTCTGTGATGAAATTCAGTACTCAACTTATTTTTAGCTGTGAGTTTGATAGTCCACCTCAACAAACAAATTGGACTGAATTGTTGAAGTTATCATTTCGACTGTTGCCGTTCATTCCATAACAATACGATCTTCGTGCATTGACCCTTTCCCATGCCACGTTTCATCAATCAAAACATACGTTACTGATGAACTTATCTGATACGTCGGGCGCTGGCTCTGAAATGGCGACTATGAAGCATGAGTAACCACACCGACACTCATCAACTGGAATGCAGTGGGAGACGCAACGTCTTCGGATTATTCTACTCCAAAGCGGACTCCGATCTTGATGGATGCAGAGATCCGTGAAGGAGAAGGAACGCTGGCAGTGATTTGGAACTCCAGGATTACTTCTTTGGGGTGGTGTTCATGCCGAGCTGCCCGAGCATAGATCAGATTAGATAAAGTGTAGATCATCAGCGGCTGTGCAGGTAGCTCGCCTTCGTAGTCATAAGAACAACGCACCTGTCCCGCAACGCCATACTACATGGCTGCTGGACGAGCATTCGAACTTTTCCAGACACGAGCTGCGAGGGTAGACCAGATTGGCCTACTCCAACGTACCTTTCGTATTAACATGACGATCGCGTCTTCGTCCATTCCTGTTATCTTATCGCAGGCTCCAAAGGAAGCAAAGAAATGACACGGCAATATTTTTTCATCAGTATTCAGACACCTCATGGTCGTCAAGTTTCCAACCGGTGGCGCATGAAATCTTGATATCAGCAGTGGGGGTAGTACACTAAAATGTGCATCTTTTCAACGTCTTGCCAGGCGCAGATCTAATTTATCGACCACATCCCCGATATCCGACATTTACCCGCTCCCGCGTCGTGGGAACATTGACACCACCCATATCGTCGGTATCGATTAGGGTCCTTGAAATTTCACCGAGCCTGAGGAGTCGCAGGTTCTATTCCAGCTGCCGAAAACAGTAGTACGGTCAATTATAGGCCGTATGACCATTAAACATTTCAATCATGTTTGGTCTTTCTTTTGAAGACGGCTCGAGCGGTCGAGCTAAGCGAATATTTCTTCAAGTTCAAGTACGCCTACTTATAGTCCGCAAGAATATCTTATGAGCCCATTTGTTCTTCAACAGGTCCAGAATTAGCCGGTCCAACCAGCCCTCCCCACCCAGAGTGTAGAGAGCTAGGGAGGTCCAATGATACCCAGGATCCCTTTTGGGTGTTCGGATATGTGCGTCGGAGTCTGATTCGACATGACACTCTCATAATGAATTTTTTCCGAAGGCCAGCTCGGCAGTGACAGATACGTTCCTTGTTTATATATATGACGATTGTATGTCTTCCCGTGTTCACCGATGGCCGTAGGTGTTACGCCATACTTGTAAATTATCAGTGTCTTTCATCGCGGCGGCTCGAATGTTGATTAGAATACGGTTGGCTAACACTGAGGAAATGGCTGTCGCGAATGGGATTGGAGCATCCAGATATATCTGTGCTCAAAGTAGATGTGTCTCAGAAAGTGATATTGGTAATAGACCGAGCACGTACTGATGAAAACCTCCACCACACCAAACACATAAGATATGTGGCTGCGATACTGTACACGAGCATAGAAGTCAGTAAACTTTATGTAGACTTATTGAATGAAATGCTTACGCCCAAAAGTAGAAAACTGAATCTCGTATCATGATCGACATGATCGATTGTTTGCGAGTTGGACTCAGCATGGAAATTGGAGACAACTTCTCCCTAATGGCAATGTAGGCTACCATGCCACAAAGCAGGGCT
Source organism: Psilocybe azurescens (assembly GCA_023853785.1). NCBI lineage: Eukaryota > Fungi > Basidiomycota > Agaricomycetes > Agaricales > Agrocybaceae > Psilocybe > Psilocybe azurescens. Next base: position 3,874 of record JAJIRX010000328.1, on the reverse strand, counting down.
TCAAACAGAAGGGGGAATCCAGAATCTGTAAAATTCGTGAGGGGTCTTCAGGTTCGGGGCGCAGAAGACGCCTCCTCCGATTTCGATAATTTTCACTAGGAGTTTCACCCCGGTTAGTACTTTCGCGCTATTGAGGCTCAATGCTCACCTCGTGGAATATTCGTTGCTAAGAGCCATACGTCGACTGAGGCACAAGCGAGGAAGAGAATGCTCAAAATGCCGAGAATCTTCTTATTCGACATGTACAAAGCATATACTCGCATTATCAGGATTGCTGCCGCATGTCAGTACAAGTTTAATGAAAGGCGGTTGAAAAACGTACTTTGGGTTATCATGGGGATCAGCCATGTGACTAACCATTGCCACAGGCCGAACTGTTTGCCTGGTATTTTATAATCAGTCAGGTCCAGTTTCTAATAACATCGAACAGCTTACAGCTATGAAGGGATTAAAGAGACACTTGCAATCAGGAGTTGTACACAGTTTACAGTTTTGAATGTACCCACAACTGAGGGTAGATGATAATGAGCACTTGTTCAATACGGTTAAAACGAATGCAAGACCACTTACCGATTCGGTCACTTTGGGAGCGAATGTTGCTGTACAAATTGTGAGGTGACGTCAGCTGATGAGAAGGGAGCTCCCCACCATATGCCTCCAGCCTGTCAATGAGAGTCAGCAATGTTAGCGCGGTAAACATCGTGACACTCTGAGAATTTACTGACATTGCCGTGGCTATGATATAGTATCTATTCTGAACGCCAGTAGCGAAGCATGAGAAAACTTATGACTACAACGGAGTTACAGCAATGAAGACATACCGCGAAAAAGATAATTTTCGGAAATGACAGCCCCCGGGCTTTACAGTTTGGATCAGAACAAAACTGATCGAGAAAGGCGTGGATGCATTACCCAAAACAGTTCTACCTTCCAAGTTATGTCAGATAAGGACGGTTCCAGTCATGTCATGATAACTCTCACCTCTCCATCAAATGTGATTGCTTGAAGGCGTTGTAAATCAGCTTTGTATAGAGTACAAAGCACACCGATGTTGTGCATTATGTCAATAAATACCATATTCAAACAAGTTCAGTGCAACAGGGCCGACTGTACAGTGTTGGGTTAGTGCGCTTGCCGATGAATCCGGGTAATTAATCAGATTATGGCGTACTCTTGGTGTAATGCATTGTTAAGATGGCTTGCATTATCTCCACTGAGGAGTCGGCTGACGCCTGCCCAACCACATCCAGAGCACTGTAGGACATTGGGCGAATCGATATACTCCAGGTGATTCTGATTCTGGGTGAAAACGAGAATGTCAAAGTGAGAAAGAAGGACGGCCATTTATACTCGTACCTCCCTCTCACCATGCATTGTTGTTAGAATGTTAATATAGATCTTGGACACCAGATATAGCACTATCTCGTAGCTAACAGTGATTTGATGAACTAACAGAATTAGAATTTTCAGAGAAGTTGTCGTGCCCGAATGCCTTTGCCATGTGGAGCCTAGTATATCCGTGCGACAAATCTGAAATCGTGAGGTGCTGAGCTGGGATTTCAATGACTTAGTACGCTGAGAGGCATACGGAAGAGCAAATATCGAGTATAACGCTGTTGTAGTCCCCATGACGAACCCATCGATACAGAAACAAAGTAAGCTATGTCGATGTACTAGTGCTGTTGTGGAGCATAAAGCGATGGCTCAAACAAACTAATTTCGGTCATGTTCAGTAACGGGCAAGGTAGATTTTTCGTGTGACTGGACTGAGGCCGATGCTGTGATCACTCCGGGGGAGCACTGAGAATGGATGATGCCATTGGTCAATATGTACCTGTATATTTGTCCAGAGATTGACAGAAAGACTAACCCAATTCATAGCCTCTGTGGCCGGCATCAATCAACAAAGGTTGCCAATGTGGAACTTGAGATGTTACCTCTATAGGACCCTCCATGTACGCAGGTGAATGTATGCGAATAAGAATAGAGAATGAGCGGGATAGAACCAGAGTGAACTGTAGTCGCATGATGGCGAAAGATATAATTTGGGAACATCATCGAAGATTAGAAGGTGCGAATGGATAAAGTTTCAGCAGGTGGGGGTGAGAGAACTGTCTTGTTCGTCTCATGATCAGAGATGTCGCTATCGTTTAGGCAGACCGTGGGCTCACAGAACTTTCCCCCAAGATTTAATGACTGCATAATATTCCGCTATATCACTTGGGATGGCGATTGTACTAATTAAGAGACGTACGAGTTTTGTCTGTTAACTGTCTATTGCTATTCATCCTCTCAAAATTATCTCGTATTATCTTGTTTACGGATACATAGATAGCCTGGTTTTGTATTTGATCAAATGCGCGGGAAGTTACAGAGCACTATCAGAGCAGTCGCATGGCAGGTGAGGCGCCCATGGCAATCCAGTGAGTCCAGGTGGCCTTCTTCGAAGATGATGGTGTGGCCCGGTGGCGGTGTTGGTGATCGCCATGCTTTGTTCAACAAGACCTTGCCAAATAAAAAGAACGCCAAGTATAGAACTCCGGAATGGCACACTCATGTTTCAATCGCTCAAGATTTCTTGGTACTATCCATCGTCATTTACAATTATATACAAGTCTTCCTTACTACTGCTTCTATCCTATCCAATGAGAGTGCTACGATATATCCGTGAGTCGTCCATAGCAGCTTCCCGTAGATTGAACAATATTCGGCTAGCTAATACCGAAGATATGGCTGTTGAGTATCCTATGGTAACCTCAAGCAGCTCTAACTTGATGTCAATGAGTAAATGAACGCGGACAATGTTATTCGGATAGTCGCCTACCGGAGAATATATCCACCATACCAAGCAAGTGATGTAGGTGGCTGTTATACTGCAAAGAGAATTGATCAACAAGTATCTGAAATTTTCACCGGATTCAAACAGGACAACTTACACCACAAAATAAAAACTGAGTCTCGAATCATAATGTCCATCAGGCTGGGGCCCCTGTGTAGAGCGATACTTGTTTCTTTATGCTCTTTATGGCAACAAAGAGTGCCATTAGGCACAGAAGACTTTCATATACAAGCGCCGGAATCCAAAACAAGCCAAACCGGCGGCTACTGACTGCCGGAGGGACACAGAATGTTCCTCCTGGGATGACCATGGCTTCCACTTTAATTCATGGTAACCTTAGCCAAATGAAATAGTAATTAACCCACGAGTCGTTGTGCTGGTCCAAACTATCCAGGCTTCCACCACGGAACACATGAGAAAGCATACACCTATTACCATGAGAACCTTTTTGTTCAACAAGTATAAAGCATATATCCTCATCTGAAGGATTACTTGGGGACTGTGAGATCATGGGTCAACGCTTGAACCTGTGCTTACTTTGAGTTATCATAGGAACTATGAGCGCAGTCCAACCCTGCCATAGTATGAAATTTCTGCCTTTTGAAAAAGAACTTTAACAACGCTTCCAAAAAAAAAAAATTGTGGAGAGCTCACAACTATAGTGACCAGGGTTGAGATCGGTTACGTCAAATGAAAAATATTGACACGAGAAACGAAACGTTTCTTACAACTGGATAATATATGCGATAACCATCAGATATCACGGCTTGAGTGGTACAAATAAAAGAACCAACCCGTTCTGTTACTCTAAGAGAGAAGAAAAGCTAAAAAAAACCAGCGGTTGGCAACTACAGTCAACTTCTAGATGATTTGTGACTGCACGTACCGTAAAGTTCGACGCTGTGTATGTGGTAATTATCTTCAGCATGAACAGCTGGGTCAGACATATTTCACTAACATTGATGTAGCCAAGAAATAGTATCTGTTCTGTGAGATATGTTCAGGGAGTGGGTGCATTGTCTGATATGCCACGAA
>JAJIRX010000327.1:0-12204 GCA_023853785.1 Psilocybe azurescens | reverse complement strand
TTGTTACTGTCATCAGGTGTCTCAGCATACACAATTTCCATGATAAATTACTGTTGTGTATAAATGAGCATATAAGAAGTGAATTCTGGGAGGCTACATACATTTGCATAAGTACTGTCAGTATATTTATCGCTGATGAAAATATAGAAGACGTGCAAGATCAGGCTCTATGAACCTACGTTTATTTGTTGCAGTAATCAGGTCTGTCTGCATACAAATTATGGACAATAAATTATTATTGCGTATAAATGAGCCTGTAAAGCGATGCTCTACTATACCACATGTATTACTGTGCAGTCAATATATTCATAGTTCATAAAAATCTAGAAGCGCACGCGAGATCAAGGCTCTCTGAGCCTACATATATTGTTATTTGTTACTGTAATCAGGTCTGTCTTCATAGACATTTTGCACAATAAATCATCATTGCGCATACATGCGCTTGTAGAATAAGGTTCTAAGATCACACATTTGTTTACTAAGTAAAGTCGATATAATTATAGCCCAAAGTTATTGAAGAGCATGCAAGATCAGGCTCTGAGCCTACACATATTGTTACTGTATTAAGTGTCTCTGCATACAAAATTTACAAATTAAATGAAGGTGTCGCACATAAATGAGCTTGTAAAGTGAGCTTCTACAGAGCTACACTCATTCACTTATGTACAGTCTATCAAATTATAGGTCATAAAAACATAGAAGAGCATGCAAGATCAGGCTCTACGAGCTTACTATATATATCACTGTACTAGGTCTGTCTACGTACAAAATTTGCATGATATAGTGCTGTTGCATATAAATCAGTTTCTAAAGCGAACTTCAAAGAGCTTATATACATTTACTTATGTATCGATATAATTATAGCTGAAAAATATATATAAAGAGCACATAAAATCAGGCTCTACGAAGCTAGTACAGTTAGTATATATATAGCTCATGAAAAATAGAAAAGCACACGAGATCGGGCTATGCGAGCCTACTAATATTTGTTACTGTAATCAGGTCTGTCAAATGAGTTAATAAAGCGACTCTATAGCCCACATGAATTTACTTATGTATAATCAATATAATGATAGCTCATAAAAATATAGAGGAGTACGCATGATCAGGCTCTACGAGCCTACATATGTTACTGTAATCGGTCTGTCTGCATACAAATTTTGAACGATTAATTACAGTTGCATTTAAATGAGCTTGTACAGTGAGGTTCTACAAGCCTACATGTGTTGATTTATGTACAGTCAATATAGTTATAGCATATACAAATATAGAAGAGCATTCAAGATCAGGTTCTACAAGCCTACATATATTTGTCTCTGTAATTAGGTCTGTCTGCATGCAAATTTTGCAGAATAAATTATTGTTGCATATAAATTAGCTTATAAAACTATGCTCTACGAGCCTACATACATTTATATACAGTCAACATAATTATAGCCCAAAACAAATGTAGAAGAGCACGCAAGATCAGGCTCTACGAGCCGACATATATTTGTTACAGTAATCACATCTGTCTGCATACAAATTTTGCAGCATAAATTATTGTTGCCTAAATTAGCTTGTAAAGCGATGCTCTACTAGCCCATACATTTACTTATGTACAGTTGGTATATTTATCGTTCATGAAAATATAGAAGAGCACACATGATCAAGCTCTAAAGCCTAATATTTTTAATGTAATCATGTCTGTCTGCGTACAAAAATTTCATGATAAATTACTGTTGCATTTAAATGAGCTTGTAAAGCTAGGTTCTACGAGCCTACATGCGTTGATTTATGTACAGTCGATATAGTAATAGCATATAAAAATGTAGAAGAGTATTCAAGATCAGGCTCTACGAGCCTACAAATATTTGTTACTGTAATCAGGTGTCTCCATGTACAAAATCTGCATGATAAATCGCTGTCGGGTATAAATGAGCTTATATAGTGAGATCCTAGAGCCTACATACATTTGTTTATGTTCAGTCAACATCATTATTGCCCCACAAAAATATAGAAGAGCACGCAAGAGCAGGCTCTACGAGCCTACACATATTTTTGGCTGTAATTAAGTCTGTTTGCACACCAAACTTGCCTATAAATTATTGTTGTGTATAAATGAGCTAGTAAAGCAATATTCTACAGGCTTATTTGCGTTCGCTTATATACAGCCATTAGAATTATAGGTAATAAAAATATATGGAGGAACACACGAGATCAGGCTCTACGAGTCCACATATATATGTTCCTGTAATCCGGTCTGTTTGCATACAAAATTTGAACAATGCATAATTGTTCTGTGTAAATTAGCTTGTAAAGCGATGCTCTACTAGCCCATGCATTTACTTATGTACAGTCAGTATTTTTATCACTCATAAAAATATGAAGAGCATGCAAGATCAGGCTCTACGAGCCTAAATATATATGGTACTGTAATCAAGTTTGTCTGCGTACAAATTTTGCACAATGAATTATTGCTGCATATAAATAAGCTTGTGAAGTGATGCTCTACTAATCCACATCCATTTCATTATGTACAATCAACATAATTATAGCTCATAAAAATATAGAAAAGCACGCAAGATCAGGCTCTACGAGCCTGCATATATCTGTTGTGTGTTACTGTAATCAGGTCTGTCTGCATACAAATTTTACACTGTAAATCATTATTGCGCATAAATGCGCATGTAAGTAAGGTTCTACGAGCCTATATGTGTTTACTAATGTACAGTCAACATAATTATAGTCCGAAAAAATATCGAAGAACATGCAAGATCAGGCTCTACGAGCCTACATGTGTACTAATGTACAGTCAACATAATTATAGCCCAAAAAATATCAAAGAACACGCAAGATCAGGCTCTACGAGCCTACATGTGTTTACTAATGTACAGTCAACATAATTATAGCCCAAAAAAATATCAAAGAACACGCAAGATCAGGCTCTACGAGCCTACATGTGTTTACTAATGTATAGTCAACATAATTATAGCCCAAAAAAATATCAAAGGACATGCAAGACCAGGCTCTACGAGCCTACACGTGTTTACTAATGTACAGTCAACATAATTATAGCCTAAAAAAATATCGAAGAACATGCAAGATTAGGCTCTACGAGCCTACACGTGTGTACTAATGTACAGTCGACATAATTATAGCCCAAAAAATATCAAAGAACACGCAAGATCAGGCTCTACGAGCCTACATGTGTTTACTAATGTATAGTCAGCATAATTATAGCCCCAAAAAATATTAAAGAACGACAAGATCAGGCTCTACGAGCCTACATGTGTTTACTAATGTACAGTCAACATAATTATAGCCCAAAAAATATCAAAGAACATGCAAGATCAGGCTCTACGAGCCTACATGTGTTTACCAATGTACAGTCAACATAATTATAGCCCAAAAAATATCAAAGAACATGCAAGATCAGGCTCTACGAGCCTACATGTGTTTACCAATGTACAGTCAACATAATTATAGCCCAAAAAATATCAAAGAACATGTAAGATCAGGCTCTACGAGCCTACACGTGTTTACTAATGTATAGTCAACATAATTATAGACCAAAAAATATCAAAGAACATGCAAGATCAGGCTCTACGAGCCTATATGTGTTTACTAATGTACAGTCAACATAATTATAGCCCAAAAAATATCAAAGAACATGCAAGATCAGGCTCTACGAGCCTACATGTGTTTACCAATGTACAGTCAACATAATTATAGCCCAAAAAAATATCAAAGGACACGCAAGATCAGACTCTACGAGCCTACATGTGTTTACTAATGTATAGTCAGCATAATTATAGCCCCAAAAATATTAAAGAACGCACAAGATCAGGCTCTACGAGCCTACATGTGTTTACTAATGTACAGTCAACATAATTATAGCCCAAAAAATATCAAAGAACATGCAAGATCAGGCTCTACGAGCCTACATGTGTTTACCAATGTACAGTCAACATAATTATAGCCCAAAAAATATCAAAGAACATGCAAGATCAGGCTCTACGAGCCTACATGTGTTTACCAATGTACAGTCAACATAATTATAGCCCAAAAAAAATATCAAAGGACACGCAAGATCAGACTCTACGAGCCTACATGTGTTTACTAATGTATAGTCAGCATAATTATAGCCCCAAAAATATTAAAGAACGCACAAGATCAGGCTCTACGAGCCTACATGTGTTTACTAATGTACAGTCAACATAATTATAGCCCAAAAAATATCAAAGAACATGCAAGATCAGGCTCTACGAGCCTACATGTGTTTACCAATGTACAGTCAACATAATTATAGCCCAAAAATATCAAAGAACATGCAAGATCAGGCTCTACGAGCCTACATGTGTTTACCAATGTACAGTCAACATAATTATAGCCCAAAAAATATCAAAGAACATGCAAGATCAGGCTCTACGAGCCTACATGTGTTTACCAATGTACAGTCAACATAATTATAGCCCAAAAAATATCAAAGAACATGCAAGATCAGGCTCTATGAGCCTACATGTGTTTACTAATGTACAGTCGACATAATTATAACCCAAAAAATATTGAAGGACATGCAAGATCAGGCTCTACGAGCCTACATATATTTTTTTGTCACTGTAATCAAGTCAGTCTGCATGCAAAATTTGTGTAATACATCATTGTCTCTTATAAATGAACTTGTAAAGTAAGGTTCTACATGCTTACATGTATTTAATTATATACTGTTTATAAAATATCGGCTCATATACATGTAGAAGAGCATGTAAAGTCAGGCTCTAGAGCCTGTACCAAATATTTGTTACAGTAGTCAATCAATCTATCTACAAAATTTGCTGTATGAATTATCATTGCATATAAGTGAGTGTTCAAAGTAATGTTTCACAGACCTATATGCATTCACTTGTATGCTGTCTATATAATTGCGGCTCATATGTCTATATTTATATTTTAGAGTCTATCTAACTCTATCAAACATGTAACCGAGTCAATATACATGTAGCCACTCGGCCACTCACCCCTACCTATTTTGTACCGTAGGGTTGAAACTCTACAGTGAAAAAGAGGCCCATAACCGAGTCAATATACATGTAGCCACTCGGCCACTCACCCCTACCTATTTTGTACCGTAGGGTTGAAACTCTACAGTGAAAAAAGAGGCCCATAACCCAAACCGAACTTACCCAAACAGGTAATACTAACAGTTACCTCATTAGGGAAGGATGCCGCTATTCGCATCGACGGTCGAATTGTCGAAACGTCTCGATCGAGCCAACGGATCTTACCGAAAACGAAGCACCGCAGGTTTAGTAAGTAACGCCCAACACTACGGTTAGTAAGCGTCGCCCGAACACGAAGCACCGCCCGGATTAGTAGGTTCGAACCCAGTAACTCGGCCTTGTACAAAGTAGGTCGGCCCGGGCCCGGAATTTATTCTGGGGCAGCGTTAGTAGTATGAATAGACTGCAATATGCGTAAGCATGCAGAAGTCTATGGTCTATTCTCGACCTGGTTGGTAAGCTATTACTCGGACATGACTAACGTTTAGTCAGAAACACTAGATCGGAGCAACTCTAGTCCGCCGATTCATAATCAAAGTGACTCGATGACTGATACATCCACGATGTTATTTGTAACGAGCGTGATCAGCTCTATTGTAGTTAGTCAGTAAGACCTCTGACGTTTCCATTTTAGGATGGATAAGATTACAAAGGTAACAATAAAAGTATTAGAAATCGATAGTCGATTCGCTAAGAATAGGCGCTTAGCTTAGTAAACACGCGCTTATTTTAGGAGCATATAGTAATATTCCTTACGTACGATAGCTACTGATGAGTCTATAAAGACGAAATGGCTACTTTGGATACCCCTCCAAAGCTATTTAGCCTGTACGCCCCAACACTTACAGTGTAACTACACAGCACTCGCATTTATTTGCACCTCCCTCCCCAAACCCCAAGCAAAAAGTGGCAAGGACACAAGCGAGCTCTAAGTACAGTGTGAACTGAAAAAAAAATCTGTGCTAGATCTCGACCTCCTAGTCAAAATAGTGTTTGAAGTGCACTGCGTGGGCCAATTCATCAACGTAGTACTCGACGATAGGGTACTCAATACATCCTTAACTTGGATGATCTTTGGCTATTTTCAGCAAGGAGGATACTGGGTCTGCTTCCTCAAATTCTTGATGGTCGATGTATTTGACGATGGTATTATTTTCGATGTCTAACTTGGATGGTGGGGAGTTGTGAATGAAGAGAGGTATGTGCGTGCGTGCATGAAGATTTACACATAGCTGGGTTGTCGCTTGTTTGGTCTCGGTGCTATGCACAACTTCCAATTCCAACACTGCCACTTCTTCGTGTTCCCTCAGTGAAAAATACACACTTCCAAAAATCATGTCCCAGATTAGGTTTTGTTCGTCGACCCAGCGCTTTCGCTTAACCTAATCGGGTTCACAGCTTATGCACAGCCTCGTGAACTGTGGAAATGCTCTGGACTATAGAATCAACAGTGAGTAGCAATTGGCATGAATATTCAATCGACGGACTAACTACAGTGGCGACATGACATTATAAAATTGAACATGCCAATAGATGGCGTTCGAGTAGAAGCATATTGTTCTTTTATCTAGACCCGTATGAGGGGATTGATTTAGAGAGAATCAACGATAGTTTAAGATAAACTGTATTTACGAGTTCTGAAGATACGAGAGAATACAACAGCTATAAGTACTGTAATCAAGTAGCACCGGCCGACTAGAATACTACAAAGTCTAATCAAAAGATCGTACCAGAAATGACGAGAACACTGAGAGTAATGGAGTGTCCTAGGGTCCTAAGCTAACACGCTAAGGTAATTTGATTGTCATCAAGACGGATGGGGTAAGGATTTGAGGATATAAAGTTACAAAAACGGACAAATTAACGCTTACAATAAGATGCACGACATTCTAGAGGATCACCATGGCGATGACCACGAAGCAGTAGGCCAAAATCGCCACAAAGATCCCCGCATCTTGAGTCGACCCGCTCACACTACTTGCAAGACCGGGAGTGAGTACGGGCTGGTTGGATGATTGTGTTATGGCATTATTCGCTGTGCTAAGTGTGAAAGCGAAGGTGGGGGTGGTCGTAGTTAGAGATATATTTGATGTAGAAGACGAAGATGTTGTTGCAGACCTTGTCGTTACTGGAGGTGCAGTCGATGGCAAGGGCTCAATTGTGGTTTGAAACCTTGTTGTTAATGTATGTGCAGCTGTCCGAGTCGTGGTAGTATCTGCGGATGCAAACAATGTTGAGCTACTTCTAAACCTCTTTGAAAGGGTGAAGCACCTACGTATAGTAAACGTCGTCGACAAGGGAGGTCCCACAGGTCCCGAACAAAGCTCTCCATCCGGGCAGCATCCAACGATTCCATTCGAAGCCAGAACACAGTAGGTGTCCGGCTGGCAGCATGATCCATCTATGAGCTCTGATAAGACAGTACACGCACTAAAAGATGGGTAATGTGCTCACCAAAGCAGCATTGCCAATCTATGTTAGGGCAGCAGAAGTTAAATTCACAGGAAACTGAGGAATGGGGCAAAAACCCTGTCGTTTTGCAAGGTCTAAGAGGCCGCGAATTGTCGCCGGGCGTTTTTCTGCAACCGACTTGAAAGCAGGAAGTAGTTGTGTGGCAGTAGAAAATACAATTACGTATGACAAGAGCAGTATAAACGCTGCGAACGGAGTAGGCATAGTGAGCTAATAAGATGGGTCTTTGAATCAAGGGAGATGGTGAAACTTTGTTTTTGTACGATATTGCTTTGAGTATGAGCAAACTTGTCATTCCCATCGCGTTCTGTGTCAAATTCGGCAGAGATCATAACACGTTGTACTCCATCTGGCCAATCAATGCGCATTTCATTTTAATGACAGACGTTGGATATATATAGTCCTGTAATTCGCCTCCGGCTACCAGAACATGCCTGTAGTGGTCATTGCTGTCTGATGACTGCATTATTCTTATTTCAAAAGAACGACGACGAGGCATGGAATGATAGTGAAATCAAAGATACTTTGCAACGCCAGGACACATGTTATCCCACTGTCATTCTCTAGGGCCTCAATATCAGCACATCCACTGTCCTTGACTTTTAATGAACGGAGATCCCCGGCCAGATCAAGTGGGCGATATAATTAGCGCCCAAGACTCCGGTGTCTGGGATTTTATTACCTCAAGTTTCTCGCATAGCATCGATGAGATGAAACCGTTTACTGAAAGACCGACAATGGAATGATAATGAAAGGGCATTTTTTTGTACTCGGTCAGTAACGGGAGATTAAACCGAGAAGACACCGATAATCGCATAGGGATCAGCGACTAAATAGGATTCGTGTAGATCCGAATTCTATATTCTATATTCCGTATTCTGTATTCTGCTTCTTTTACAAAGTAGTGATACCCAGAATGGTTACATAACACAGTACCACTCAGTATAGGCTCACTGCGCGAAGATTAATTCTTTTATTGAAGAAGAAAAGGAAACGTTCATAATTTCTACTCCCCAATACGGTGTGTAGCGTGAGGTGAAATTAGCACCTTGCAAGAGCTCCAAAGTAAGGCGCTCGTAGACGCGAGGGTAAAGGGGGAATTAATCACGATGAGATTCTGCGGCTCTGATTCCAGACTTGGTGCAGTTGCTCATCGGACTCAATTCCAATTATACCACATCGCATTGTGTCGTATTGTATCTCATCGAAATAGTATTACATGCATCACAAGAAGAGACCCAGGGCTATTATAGTGATTATAGTGGAGTACGCCAGACTGGAGGTTGAACTTCAACTTCAAGTATAACGTAGCCAGATAGCCGTAATAAATGCCTCTAGAAGGCCATATTCGAACTCTCCGTTAGCGTAATATCCGTCGACTAACAAGGTCCGAAATCAAAGAGAAGCTTTTAATGGAAAATAAAAACGAGATTCATATTCAGACGACCGAAGGATTGATGGACATGCTATTGCTCGATGAATCAATGCGAGGGATACAATGTGATGGAACAGAGAAAGGCGCAGAGGTGAAGATGAGATGTTCAGACTCAGTGTCAGTGCAGTCACTCTCATCAGATTTGTACGCATCCATGTCACTTCGCATTGTATCATCACAGAGGATTAAAGAGGTATGTCGGTTATCACAGCATAGACACCACAGAGGAGCGTTTGTATGAACGCCGACAACCAGAATGAACGTGGACGATAAACAATACAAAACTCTTGAAAGCGGAAAAATGAGGCAGATTCCGATCACCCATGATAGAGCCCTCCTCTGCAAAACCAGAAGCATTCGACAGTCTGCAGCAGATCCAAAAACAAAAACAAAGGAACGATCTTCTAGAAAGTAACAAAGTAAAAGAGCAGATCCAGATAAATGATGCGATGGATAGCATGGAGAACAAATACAAGACGGAGAATAGGCAATTGAGGAAATGTGGAGAACCCAACCCACAACCGTCGTATCACATTATAACGCATCGTATAAGAGGAGTGAAGGGGAATTAGAAAGCGGGTGCATCAACATAACAACGTCAAGAACATAGAAGAGAAGCGAAACAAAAAAGAACCCATTAAACTTAACATGATCGTGTACAACGATATTCCTGCCTCCTTTCCAGCGTCTCCTTCAGCCGACGAGCACTCCAAGACCTGAATATGCAGTCATATAATCCTTGTGCTCAATATGGAGGGTGCCGGACTGGGTTGTACTGTGCTTGCAGGACGGATGGGCTGTAAGATAGAGATGGTGGCTGTGCGCGATGACGCCAGTGTTATCTATGGGAGTCGATGCGAGTGGAGATAAGAGACGCAGAGGTATTCCGATTACATCAGTGGTCCGTGAGCTAAGACGTGTCATTCACTCACTCCGTCGTTGTCTCCTCCTCAATTTCTCTGAGTCTGGACTCTGTACTATCCCATGATAACCTTTTCTTCCCCTTACAGTCGATTATTTGGCGTCATGCTCGGCTTTGGCATTTCTTTTTCTCTATGTGTGCGTATATCATTCTGTTGAACACGTAACTGACACTCCATTTCCCGTATGCTATTCAACTGTCCTTCCCCGTCCCCTCTCCTCGTCTGGACCCCCGCACCCAACTCCTCAAAAATAACGAGCTTCATACCAATAACCGCCAGAAAATGTCAGTTTCCTCCTCACATCTAAGCTTTGCACACCAGAAGTGGGATCCGAGGCAGCTTGAGGGGGCGTTGAGAAATGTGGGGATACAGCACAACACCATCGCCTTTAGACTGTGCATGTGGCCTGCCTCCCCAATCCTCGTCCCTCTCTCGTAAGTCATCCACGTTCTCATCTTTATTCTAGTCCCAACATTGTCCCAATCTCATTTTAGATCATTACCGACAGCGCACGCGCATATATACTCATCCATAAAAACTCATCCCACATATACTCACTATTATTCATCGCGCCCATCTACTGCCGGCCGCTTGTTCTTTTTCCCTTGAAATCTACGGTTACTTACATAGTTATGACTCATTTCCACGTCACAACCACCCCTAGCTGCGAGACCGCATAACGGGTTTCCAATCCGCCGTCCTCGAATGCCAATCTCGGCATGCTTTCCCTTATGCTTGCTTACCAACGCGCTGATTTAGTTGAGAAATCACCACGTAACTCTGGACTTTATAGACAATATATGTATACTCGTACCTTGCAAAGTGACTGGGGACTGCTAGAATTTGTACACAAAGTGATTTCTTGGATGCTACAGACAAAGTCAGGGAGATACCCAGATAGTAATTGTGTTTTTATAAGTCAAGATATAGAATAGAACCAAAGATCTGGACACATTCTCACTTACAATTCAGCTTAGACACCCACGGTCGTTATTAATGTTGATTAACCAATGTCATGTTCGGAAAAGGACATGTGACTGAATATTTGGAAGACGTACTTTATATAGTGAAACGCGTAAACCATTCACTGCTGCCTAATCCCGGCCCATGTGTGGTGGAGAGAAGGACATCAGACATTATGAGCAAAGTATTTAATCAGTGCGAAAATCCGATGAAGGTATCTCAAGAAAAAGCAAAAAAACATCAACCAGAAGATTTCAATGATTTCAGACACTGAGAACTGTATTGTGAGTACATCATCAATTATATCTGACGCTGCGGAAAGTCAGGGCCATCTTCCCACCACTGCTTCTGATACATCTTTTTGAATTAATCAGAAATTAAATATACCCAGGAAATTCTATTCCAAGAACACGACGGCGTCACCAAATATCCTGGAAGGAAAACACTGGGGCATGATGGGTTGGAAGTACTGACACGGAGGAAGCCTCTGTGGAGGTAAGCGTGTCCCAATTCCCAACCGGTCGGGGATCAGCCTAAGTACCATGGTGGGTGAGCTCATTAACACAAGACGGCGGAACTTCATGCAGATAGTGAGGAAAAGGAGAAATAGACTGGGGCAGTGCTCTATATATACTGGCTGCGTACCATCTTTGCGTGCACAGGCCTATAGGGAGGTTCCCATTGCTTCGGCAGCGAGTAAATTAAAGAACCCTGGTAGAAGGAAAAAACGTAGCAGATGTCATAACCTGATCTCCTACTGTATTGGAGAGGCGAGAGGAACCATGTATCTATATCCAATCATATCAAGAACCAGAAAGAGTATATATCTTCTGGCTAACAGAGTATCAAGAAGCGTGCTGTGCACCATCCCCCTCTCCTTTATAGTAGAAGTTAACAAGTTCGTCAGTATGAATAAGAAAAAGTGCTTCCGGAGATGCCAGGGCAGCTATGACAAGTGCGTTAATGATGCGATACGTCAAAAGATATCAAATAAGCGGGAAAATGAATCTGTATCGTAGATGGGAGGATCGCCGAAGACATGATCGCGCCTATTCGGCCCTTTGCAAATGAGATGTGGGTTTGAAGAACAAAGATGATGGACAAGCATAGCTGGGACTCACCATGATGTATACTACTACGATGGCTCTTTTCATCCTCGGTGCATTGATTATTCCCTGAGCCTTCAGATGATTACAGGCAGTTGTACATAGCAGTTGATTTGGATTCGGGAGGATACGTCAATCCTGAATGCGTCGGGAGGGAGTAACACAGTTTTGATCCTGGTGATAGCTGGGACAGACACGATCGATTGCAAATCGATTGGCCTAAATGTCCTGATTACATTCAAGCGGGGTTTGCATTAGTGTGC
>JAJIRX010000326.1:0-21726 GCA_023853785.1 Psilocybe azurescens | reverse complement strand
CCCAAGAGGGCATTGTGCTCTGTTGCATGAGAAACGCGGGGGATGACAATCCGGAGGGGGAAGGGATGGGTGTAGCATGCGAAACAGAGGGCGACAGCCGTCTGAAGGGGAACGGGGTGGGTGTCGCATACCAAACAGGGTGCAATGGCACTCGCGAAACGAGGGTCAGTGAATGCAGAACGTAAAGAGGAGGAGAGGGGGCTCACCGGGCAGCACTGGCTCGACTCAGCAAGGTGGGATCCCAAAGCATGCACACTGGGCGCTGTTGGTGAACTCGGCAGGTGACGGGCATTCGAACGCATGGGCGCTGGGCGCTGCTCACGTATTGGCGAGTGTTGCGAGCCCCACGCAGGTCCACTGGGGGAAACCTACTGTGTAATCCGTTAGCAGCCAACTCGTTCTGACAGGGGTGGATGACTTACCGGTGGGGCCCACCACACTGCTCCTTGCTGTGAACAGCCGCCTACGCAATGAGGGGGGGGGAGGGGAAAGGTGGGTGGTGGTGGGGGAAAAGATGAAGGGTGGGAAGAAATTAATCTGTGCCACGGGTTCACAAACATTTGAGTCATGTGACTTTGAATGTGTCACATCGGACCGCTCACCCTGCGGACTGAACAAAATAAAGAATTCTGTTGATAAGGACCACATACACTCAGAAAAATATATCAGTCTATTGACTCTATACTCTCTACTGTGTTCTATGTGTGATAACTCTTTCATTGATCTAAGTTTTATTTTTCTATTAATATTTTCTTTTATTAATACTAATATGAACAACCCTCTGCTTGCTGTCCATTGGAATTCTGTTGGACTTCTGTTGGACTTCCATTGGACTTCCATTGGACTTCTGTTGGACTTCTGTTGGACTTCTGTTGGTCTTGTCTGTTGGAATTCCAATGGTCATGTCCGGTGGGATTCCGATGGACTTCCGTTGGTCCTGTCTGGTCATTTCCATTGGACTTTGACTGCTGGTTTGGCATTATTCCAGTGGACAGTCCACCCGGACAGTCCGTTGGACTTGTAGTCTGGTCGGACATTCACCGGAATCTCACCGGAATCTCACCGGAAATTTTCAGCAGTCCTAGACCAGAAAAATTGTTATTCTGAATATAGAAAGTCCGACGGAGTCCGACCGGAGTCTGACCAAAAATGGGGGGCCGTGTAAAGAACTCATGAAATGTGGGAATTTTGATTGGTTTTTGCATTCAATGCTGCTCTATCACACTCAAAATGTCATTCAAAAGCAGAAATAAAGAGAAAAACCTCATCAAATTGATGATACTGAAGATGATGAAGAAGAAGAAAAGAATGAAAACTATATTAAAAGACACTGGGATATACAAGATGATAAGGCATAAGAGTGTAGAAAAAGAAGTGTATTCTAGTGTACCACTATAAATTATTTGATTTAATTTGAAGACTTTAAGAGCTTCATATAGACTTCTTACAAATAATCTATTTATAAGCTTGTAAGTCCACTACTCACTTAGATAATGAATTTAAAATAAATATAGAAAAGCTCCATCTAGATTCTATCTAGACCTTGACTATACTAAATAAAAAATAAAGAATATTAAGACCTATGTGGAGTCTATACAGAGTCCATGTGGAGTCCATGCAGAGTCTATATGGAGTCCAGATGGACTCCATCTGACCTCAAGTGGAATTGTATGGAGTCCAAGTGGACGCCATCTGGACTCCATTTGGACTCCATTTATCAAAGATGACTTTTGAACATTTACATATGTTCCAGGTGGACTCCATGTGGAGTATATGGGTGGAGGTAAAGTACACTCTTTTCTATTATCACAAGCCAAGATATTTATTTAGTCTATAAAAACAGCCTTGTACCTTAGAATAGGAACCAATGACTCTATGCCCCTAATTTTATATCAGAATCTACTCTGAATATCCAGCATATTTGTTGGCTTATATCTTGTTGAAAAATAAAGTTATAAAGGGAACTCCACGGATCACCCGCAGATAAATGACAGGTATTTAATTATAGTCAGATAGCCACAACTTGTATCTATTTTTTACAATTTATTTCATGCAAACTGGTCGAGAACTAACCAAGTTATGCTATCTGCAAGTTTGTGGCACTTAGATCCAGTGGTAGTCATGCAATGAGCTCAACATTGATGGAGGGTATGGCAAATTTGGAAATTTGCCAAATTAGGTGACCGCTGCTGGGAAATTGTGATGTCACGGCATCAGTTTGCATTGTTTTTAGCTCAAACTTGGCAGGAGTGTAGCTCTCTCGATTCTGCACCGATTTACAAAAGAAATTTTCTAAAAATAAGGTAAAAATTTCTGCTACAAGCTAATTACATAAAATTCTGTGAAGATTTACTGGTAACCTGTGCAGTTCTCTAGCGAGAAGTGAGAAAGAGAATAAGGGATCTTCTTACAGAAGTGGGCCACACTGTATACTACTGCAAAAACAAGGGCTCTAGGTTTGTGATGCAAACTTTGTCTAATCTAATCAATACATCTGTGATGTGCAGAGAACTTGCTATTGTAGACCCCAATCAAACAAGTTTGACCGCTTATTATGAAGATCACATGCTGACCTTGAATTATTGTGAGGTCCTCACGTGATCACCATCAAAAATCGAGAATATCTGGCTCCTGTCTGATCCAATCAATACATCTATGATGTGCAGAAAACTTGCTCCAATCAAACAAGTTTGACTGCTTATTATGAAGATCACGTGCTGACCTTGGATTATTGTGAGGTCCTCACGTGATCACCATCAAAATCAAGAATATCTGGCTTCTTTTCTTGTTTGTGAACTTCTGCAGGATCATTGTAGCAGTTATGATGTTGTTTAATTCATATAGAGAAAGAAATAGTATATGAAGATTCCAACTCATTTGGTAATTTCAGATGTATAGCCCAAAAATTCATTGCATATGTTTTTTTCCTATATGTATACAGCTATCTTCTCAGAGTGGCTTCCTAAAATTATAAAAATTTGCAGGGCAGTGTATTTATATTGCAAAAACATAACTAGGTGATAAAAAGTATTTTTTCAACAAGGTTGATTTATAGCAGGTATAATATCAATATCACGTAAAACAGCCTGTAGCTCAGTCAATATTTGTTGTAAATTCAAAATTTTGAAGGAGCATGATACTAAGCAAGGCCCAGAGCATACCTGATAGTTTTTTTGAATTTTAAAATTTGGTCAGTTTCAACCAATGTTTAACAATGGGTACCCTAATAACAATTATGTTATAATGATGACTGACAAGAACCTTGGCCTAGTGGTCTGAATACAACTGGCTCAAACGAAATGAGTTAAAATTACTCAAAGACATACACAACTACGCAGAGTTGGAATACGTGAGATGCATTACGAGTAATGAAAACAAAAGCAAGAGAGATGTGTCAACTCGCTGTAATGGCAGAAGAACATCCTTTGCTCAATGAACTAAATGTACCAAATTTTTCAAATCAAAAATACCGGAGGACAGGTCGACGTTTGACTACCCACAATTTTATGGAATACCTAAAATCCACAAAAACCTACTGGATTTAGGCCCATAATACCGTGTCACTCGGTTGTATTTAATCCGGCTGCAAAGTTCATTTCAAAAGAGCTTAAACCACTTGTAAAAGCGGCTTCTTCTATCATACACGGTGAGATGTTTAGTGCGGGGTGACTTTGTAATTGCCCAATACACAACACCCAATCAAATATTTATATTGATCAGTTCGATCTGGGAGGGTAAGCTCGTAAGGCTTATTACAATAACTAGTTTAGCAGAGTACAGACTTAGACGATCGCTCTGGGGTGACCACTAGTAGCTAGAGAATGTTTTTACAGGCTAGTACACACAAGGCACTCAAATAGTAAGGGTGATCTCTCTTATATGAGGGCGATCACCAATATCAGGGGGATCGCTTTTGGGGGCGAGTGTACACGGGACACTTGACAGTTTCTCTTTATAAAACCCAAACTCAAACTTTGTTAAACACTATAAGCGATCACCCGTATTAACATGTAGTAGATCCTTGATTCCTATAAGCAACTGGGCACACTAGTCCACAGTCCTTAGTTTACTATAGGCAACGTCCTGAAAACAGTCGGATTTCTCTGACAGTCGTCCCTAGTTACTATGAGTGATCACTAGCCTTTATAGGGTTCCCACCCGTACTTAATAATCCCCAGGGCAGTCTTACTATAGGCAACATCCTGAACAGTCGGAGTTCTCTGACAGTCGTCCCTAGTTACTATGAGCAATCGCTAGTCGTATAGGGTTCCAATCCGTACTTAACAATCCCCAGGGCAGTCCACGGATGACTTATAAAAGCCTGCTTATCAAGTCTAATAGACCTGACATTGAATATCACAATGGCGATCGCTCACGAAACCAGGTAGCACCTAATTGCTTAAGGTGAACTGCAGTGTTCGATCTCTTATCACACAAATCACTAGTCCTCAAAGTGTTAACACTAGAATTCTTATTCAGAGTAAATTCTGATATCAAATCTGGGGTGTAAATTACTTGGTTCCTATTCTAAGATACAGGACTGTTTTTATAGACTAAATAGATACTTTGGCTTGTGATAATTGAAAGAGACTAAGAGAAAAGGAAGGAAATGGACCGCGTGCTGCCTAGCCTTTGCTGCACCAATTATAATAGTGGAAAGTACTAGTTTGCCTGGGCGGCGCTTATTTGAAGATAACATTGTTGTCCATGCGGCAGTGCCTTCTTGGGTAGCGATCACCCGACTTATTTTATCAGATGGCTCGCGGCTAAGGCATGTCGGGACTAGATTACTTAGGGGTATATTTCCTAGGAAACCCTCCCAAGGTTCCCCAGCACAGTTGCTATTGGTTTAGGACCTCCTGGAACAGCAGGTGCCCTTATCATGAGGCAAGTTACCTCTAGTATCGTGTGGCGATCACTGGTTGGGCGATCGCTCACTCACGTTGGCTGTATTGCAAATTACAAGTTTTTATAGTCGGATCTAGTAGACCGCCATATGCTGAGTTGTACACAAGATTTCAATTGCCAATACATTTGAGTCCGTGGGGCGATCACCCGTGTGGCGAGTGATGCCTGATCCCCAAGCGGTTGATCGCCTAATTTAGTGAACAGCCTTTGTGAGGCCTGGACACAGTGATCGCTTTTGCTAATTAATAAGGTTTTCATCACTTGGCAATCGCTTGTAAGACACTGGTGGGTGTTACCCTTGTAAGAGCCAAGGTCATTTCTTAAGGGTTTCTTCTTTGCATGGGACTAATAGTATGATCAATGGAGCGGGCGATCGCTTCGGATGCTCGGTTAGGGTTGCTTTGATAGCTGTGTAGGAAACTAAAGGTAGTCTTTGATTTGTAGCACTGATTAATAGGCCACACTACACCTTAGTTAGTTTGTAAGGTCTATTACTCTTGTTGGCCCACTAGGAAGTAAAGCCTCAAAGCCTAATAGTCTGGCGATATCTCCTACCCTTCACTAGTATAATGTACTAGTTTATTACAGATAACAATCGCAAAAATAAGGGCCTCTGTATCTCACTATGAATTGTAAGCTCAGAATGGTTTACACCCTTTCAACGGTACGAAGGACCTCTTCACAAGGTTAAGCCAATTGCATATAGACTGCAAAAAAAGTTTTACTTTGTCACCAGAGATGTAGTTGCTAATTACCTGAATATACTGCTTAAATCATGCATTGATATCATTTGTACTATGTATGAGGATTGGTTATTAAGCAATTCAGAACCTGACGATGCAACAAGTCACATAAATCCTAATTTGTTAGAGAATAATAAGATTAAATTGGCTGTCTTTAAACGTGCCATCGAGATTGGCAATACGCAATTAATCACACAACATGGTAATAAATACTTTGAACAACTTAGTGGGCTCGCAATGGGGTAGCTGATTCACCGGACCTTGCCAACCTTTACAGGTACCACTTTGAAAAGAACTTTGATATTTTAAACCATCCCAATGTGGTCTTCTATGTAAGATACATCAATGACTGTCTTGGTATTGTTTACGCAGAATCAGCGCAAGCAGCTCTCGAGTTACTCGAAAAGACTATTGTATTCGATGGATGTATGATTGAATGGGCTGTTTCCGACACTGGATGTCAATTTCTTGACAGCTTCCTCTTCATGAAGTCTGGAAAACTTCAATGGAAGCCGTATGTCAAGGCTGGAAACAATCAAGAATGAGTTCCATAGATATCACATCACCCAATGGATGTCAAAAGAGGCATCTACATCGGGAGCTATCCCAGTTAGCCATGTTATGTAGTTCAAAGGATATCTACATAGAGGCAATTAGAGACCTTAACGCTCTCTATATCACATGCGGCTATCCCGAAAACTAGTCATGTCCTGGTGTAAGAAAAACATACAAGAACGTTGGGAAAAGCAGTTTGCATCACGAGCCGCAGAGCACAACGAAAGTGTTCTTGTACTTAAAACCAGATACAACGAAGTATGGAATTGGTTCTCAGCTGCCAAACTTGGTAAAGCTGTTACCAAGTACTGGTCAGAGTGGTATACCCGCGCTGAGAAAGGAGATTTCAGTCTCCGCATCCAGACCCTTTATCAAACCTAATGACAATGAGGTGCATGGACTTGATGATGTTAAGCTGGACCTGTTCGCAGTGATCCCGGTTGACGGAGAAGATATACACGTACCAGACCTATGGAAGATAGGACTACTTGGAAGTCATTGGATTGTGTCCCAGAAATGCAACACGGATCTCTTTGACCTTGCAAATGTATGGAAGAAAACAGTATTTCGTAAACTGGATGAAGATATCGCCAAACAAGGTGGTGTCATTCCTTTGATTCAAGATGTAGATGAAGATCATCACTCTGATTCAGTAAAAGCTATTGAACAGAAACCTGCCACTGACAACAGCAACAACGAGATAATACTACATCAACGCTCACGGTCAGAAGACCGGGAACATCCAGAATTCAGCAGAAGCTTCAAAGCGAATAATCGATGAAATAATTACTAGCAACTTTGTTGTGATGCGCTACCCCAAACCCCAAACCGTATGTAATTATTAAATGCTATAGAGTGACTCACATCAACTCACAAGCACACTTTGATTTATAATAGCCAAACCCAAACCCAACCCAAACCCAAAATGACCTTACCCGAATAGGTAATACTAACAATTACCTTATTAGGAAAGGATGTATATGATTCGTACTGAAGATTGATCGTCAAAATGAACTTGTCTGTGAGAACAGATCTTACCAAAACGAAGCACTGCTGGCTTAGTAAGCTGCCCAACACCTAGGTTAGTAAGCAGCCCAACACGATGCACCACCAGATTAGTAGGTTCAAACCCAGTATCATGGACTCGATTGAAGTACATGTTTCAGTCAGGGCCGGCCCTGTGCCAGGTGACAACATATACATGATTAGAGTGCAATCACACACAGTCTATATTCTAATTTCGATATCGTTGGTAAGCTATTACTCGGACATGACTAATGTTTTAGTCAGATCATTAGATCGGAGCAACTCTAGCACCTGATTCATAATCAAAGTGACTCGATGACTGATCCATCCACGATGTTATTTGTAACGAGCTTGATCAGCTCTATTGTAGTTAGTCAGTAAGACCTCTGACAATTCTGTTTTAGGATGGAAAAGATTACAAAGGTAATAATAAAAGGATTAGAAATTGATAATCGATTCGCTAAGAATAGGCGCTTAGCTTAGTAAACACGCGCTTATTTTAGGAGCATATAGTAATATTCCTTATGTACGATAGCTACTGATGAGTCTATAAAGACGAAATGGCTACTTTGGATACCCCTCCAAAGTCATTTAGCCTGTATGCCCCAACACTTACAGTGTAACTACACAGCCTATTGCATTAAATTGCGCCCCCCCTCACCCCCCTCACCCCCAAACTCGACTTTCTACTGGAATTCACTTTATGTCTGCCTCTATGCTCTGGATCCAGACAGATTTCTGGTGAGCTTCAAACTCGAGTGAATGAATAGCAACCTCGAACGGAAACTTTCATCAACTTAGTTTTATCTCTGCGCAATACACACAGTACTATGACAAGGCAGGATTTAAATGCGTCGCAGGGGCGATAATGGAAGAGTAAGGGGTGGGTGTGAATGGTCTGTGCTTTGTCTTCTCCTGCGTTCTTAGTTTCTCATCCTGATTTGTGGTCTCCGGGCTCTTTCATGTTTGAGTAGTATCCTTTTCTTGCTTTCTGAGATTCGTTCAACTCAAACCATTGAACAGCGTGTACCAGTGCCAGCGAACAGAACAGACGAATTAGTTGAAATCAGCTTCATAGGCACATGGATGAGGAAGAGCGGGGCAGAAGAGTTGGGACTAACGACAAATACAGTACGTTGGGAATGCGAATGAAGCGTGAAGCAAGGCATCGATTCTGCAATGAATGACATTCAACAAAGGGTATGGCTTGATCCAGGGACTACTTATTTGATCTCCGGACAGATTTATCTATTTATAGGTCATGGTCGGCGGTGATGCATTGATGGCCTCTCAGGCAGCGTCCCTGTCTGTCTCGTTCCGCCATGTCGATGACGACGACGACACTCTCCACAGACCCGAGGATCTCCGTCTTAGAAATGAACAAGGCAAACGCACATTTCTCATCGCCCCGCATCCCGGCAGAGCTCCTGCAGCCTATCATCGCGTACATCGATGATTGGGCGTCGCTCTACGCACTGACCCTCTCCTCCCATTTCCTGCGGCAAGAAGCTGAGCCGTATCTGTATGCCTCGCCTATGGCTCCCTTCCCATTCTCCCACCATCCACCCAAATCCTCATTTTCATTCTCATATGCGTCCAAACCCAGATCATCACCCCGATCCCGACCAGTAGACGACCCCGCGATCCACATTGCATTTCTCCGCACCATCACGAGCACTCCGCGCCTCGCGGCACTTGTGCACTCGTACCACTCACCTTCTATCCTGCGGCACGCCGACACCCCTCTGTGGAAGCTCACAAACAAGGCGCTCCACAAGATGCCCGGGCTGAAAGAGCTTCATCTGCGCACGTTCGACGGGCGGCCTGCCGCGGCGAGTCTCCTCTTCTTCGATGAATACAACCCCCACCACCCCCATAGCAGTCGGCACGGTCTACATACGTCGTCCGCGTACGAATGCGAGGACAAATTTTTCCTGATATCCCGCCGCCATTCCGGCTGCACACACTGCATTGGGGTTGCCACTCGGACGAACAGGCCATCGCTCAAGTGCTCCACAAGCAGCCGCAGCTGCGCGAGCTGTACATCGAGATACGCCCGCGCTTCCAGTATTTCTTCATGCCACGGCTCATACGGGTTTGTTTGCCGCTGGCAGCTGGGCTGAGATCGTCGTCACCGATATATACTCCATTGAAATCACAAATACCTGCACCAAACCTGGATTTCGTAGGCGGGAACCGATCCACGATCGAGGCGCTCCTTCCCTTTAGGCGCATCACCCGCATGGCGTGGGTACCCGCCTCCGACGACTCAGTCCGTGACCTGAACCTTGACGTCCATCTCGACCCCAACATGGATGATTCGGATGCTCGGAGACTGCTGATGAAGATGGCGATGGCGATGACGAATGCGCTGCGTGCGGTGCGGGTATTGGAGTTCGGGGATACTTCGCGCGCCCGAAGTTTGCGGTGCTGGCGAGGTATTTGGAAGATGTGCTCGTGCTGGAGCTCGTTGGGGTTGATGAAGAGGTGAGCAAGAAATTTCGTATGGTGATAAGTGAATGATTGTCTTCTTTGTCATCCTTTTTGCATTCTATTTCTGGCGTCGTCGTCCATTTCTCCCGGTCGTCTCCAATCATATCATATCCACCTCGTTCGCTCATTGTACGATGCACGCACCGACACAATGAACGTCTCATTTCTTCTACGTTTTGCATCCACGCTCTGCGACACGCGCGGACGATCCGCTCATCAACCAGGACCTCGCCGTGCTAAGTACCCTCCCTCATCTCCAACAACTCATTCTCTCTATCTCGAGTGGATCTTCGGCTTCTCCTATCCCTATCCCTATTCCGCTCTCATTATCAGCCGTGCCATCCGTGTCCTCTGATTTCTCGACTGGGTCTGTATCTTCATCCTCGTCATTGCCCTCCTCTTCCTCTTCCTCTTCTATGGACACCTCCACCTCTGGATCTGGCTCTCACCCAACCTCATCTTCATCTCCATCCTCGTCACACGAGCAAGAACAAGAACAAGAACTCAATCCCCGCCACGATGTCTTCAAAGAGACCCAAGACTACCCAGAAGAGCGCACACGCATACGCGAACAGCTACATTCCATTCCACATGCAGTGCGCGCGCTGTTCGGCGCCTGTACAAAACTGGAATGTGTGGATGTCGCGCTGGGGCGGGATAATGTACGCATAGACGCGGGTACGGGTTTGGGTAAGGTGATGTATGCAAGATGGGCCAGGACGAGGTCTTGTCTTCCGTTGAATAGGGATGCGGAAGCGAACCGTCATTCCAACCCTGGGAACCTTGTGGATGAAGTTGTCGTCCGACTTGGAGACCCGGAGGTGTTATCGGCGGATGAGGTTCGCGAAGGGCGGCTTATACGGTATTATTGAGTCTGAGTCGGGTTGAGGTGCGTGTGTTGTTTGAGGATCGAGTTGGAGGTGGTGGATGGTGGAGCGAGAAGGAGAATGGAGCGGGGAGGGGAGCGAAGAGGAGTGGACGAGGAGAGGTGGGGGAGGAGGTGGAGGCAAGTGCAAGTACGTGCTTCGCCCACGGTATATGGAGTTTTAGGCGTCCGAGCCCCTGGCTAGGAGAAGGTTCGTGTGTATGTTCTGGTTCCGTTTTATGAGACTGCTCCTTTCATTGTATCAATTTTTGTGAGTTTTTATCCTTAGACTCGTGCTTTGGGATTTTTGAATCATTTGGGAACGTTAGGACATACATTTAGTTCTGCGATAATGGCCTCAACGGGTTACGATGTAATATGGTATGTATGGTAAATTTTTCCTTGTGTCTAATCAATTCGTTCTTATATTTTCTTACCTGAATGCACTGTCGTGGCTCCGCTTCGATCAAGCTGAGTCGGTGGGCGCTTGTTATATCGCTATGGTATTTCCTTATCTACTGTAATGGTGAGATGGTGCGATGGAGTCTGGAATATCTAGGATGCTATTAAATAGGCCGGGAAACTGGACACGGAGATGGGGACGGGATGATACCCAAGTAACTCGTGTAACCGGGAATTTCTCATTCGTGATGAAGAACATCGGAGTGTGAGCGGATTGCCTGCTCCCAGAATACTTAATGGGTGTTTCTGTATATGATCTCAGAAGGTCCTGCCGGATGATGTGTTTCGAGTTAGTAGCTACATGATTAAGAACCTCGATATCCAAACTGCATTGGAGTTCTATGGTCTACAAATACATGATCATTTGCAGGATACAATTTAAAGTTCGAACATGAGTATCTTTCCTCTAAAGGAGTAGTTCCCTCATGGAATATAGGTGCCCCTCTAACTAATGAGATAATAAATACCCCTGGGCATGCAAACGATCATGATTGATCTTACTTCGGTGTCTCCCGGACCCGCGGTGATGGTCGAATGGATCTTTCACCTTGTCTGTCCAGGCCAACTTTTGTTCTCGAAGGTACCCGACACCGACGACAAACCCAATGATATCCACGAAATAGGCACTGGGTCCATCGCTCAGTATCCCACTGGAGCTCTTGCAACCTATCTTCGTACATATCACCCATTGACTCTGTCTCTTCCGGACTCCCCGCCACAATGCCGAAGCCTATCTCTATGCATCTCCCATAATTTCCAACTGCTCCCGACAAATACAATGATGGAAGCCCTTATCCCAATCCGCATCCATAACATTCAAACCGACAACCAACCACGAAATACATACCGCCCTCCTGCGCACGATCACAGCCCTCCTGCGTCTCGCCACCCTGGTGCGATTGTACCACATGGCCCATGATCCCTATGACTTCTACCTCTCAATTCTACTAGTAGAGATTACGAAGAAAGGACTCCTCTGTGCAATGACGAATTTGAGAGTGTTCGTAATGAGCGCGCTCGACACAAAGCGTGCGGGTATACGCGATGGTTGAGGCCTTGCTCTCCCAATTCGGGTAGCATTTGTGATAGGGCAGAGGACTAAGTGTGGAAGGTGTGGATCAATTGCTGCAGCTCGGACTAGGAGAGCCTCAATTTTTTACTGTGGAGCAGGTTCGCGCTGGATGGTTCATCCAGAGTTACTGAGTACCGGAGAAGGAATGCGGTTCTTGATCTGTTCTTTTCTTCTGTGAGTGCATTTATGTACAAGTTGCATGTTCACCAGTGTATATTATTCAAATGAGGGGTGGTGGAGACCAGGTTGAGAGAAATAACAAGGCACAAAAATCTTTGGCGGTGAAAGGCTATTACTGTTAAGACTTTTGCCAAGTATAGTGCCGGCGCACGGACTCTACAGCGTTAAGTATTGCCTGTGGCTACGTCTTTTAATATATGTGATCTACAGGTCCTAATACAGTACAAACTTGATACCTACAAGTATAAATATATTCCTCGCTGTACTTGTTACGTGCTTGTTGTTTAGGTTGTGTTCCGATGATTGAGTACGATGTCACACGATTACAATCGAGACTCATACTCAACTCATACGGTGTTGAGTCACTACAAAGTTACTAAGAAGGTGCACAAACTTTAGTAGTATCTGTTTTCCTAAGCAGAACTGCGCACATGGCAGCAATATTGAGTGCATTACAGGAAATTTTTATTAAGAGTAGGTGGGTCACAGTAATTAAATGAGCCCCACATAGAACCAACTTCAACACGGAAAAGTGTCAGAAAGCACGGACTTGATGCAAGTCCAAGTCAAGTCTCAGTAATCAACAGTAAATGGATGGCAACATTAATATTATTCATAAAAGTAATCCAACTATACACTCAAATGCATATACTAAGTCCAGGTTGCGTGGCAGGCAAATGCAGGCAAGCACGCAAGCACGTAACCTGCCACGCACATTTCCGTATGCCCCTTGCTCATAGTATCATCATCTTCTTAGAGATGGTGACTTCGATGGCTCGATATTTCAGTCTCACGAAATACGTGCAGGAAAGTGAACGAGTACTGGCACTGGTACCAGATCTCATAATCGACGTATCCGCACTGGATGGACGAAACAAGTAATTGAAGGTATACGCGATGCACCCGTCCTCAAGCGCAGGCATGACCGTGTGCCGCAGGCAGATCATCTTCAAGGCAAAGGAGGCGGTGAATTCACAAATGCCCAATATCGTAGGCATAGAGTGTCCGTTTCGAATAATATCGGCTAGATTCCCGATGCTCTTGGCTGTGTGTTGTACATCGCGGCCGTCTTTCCGATATATGACGAGCTATGTGAAGCGTGCTCTGCAAGTGTGAATGCGAAGGGCATGGGATGCGAGTGCGATGGAGGAGACGGGTGGGTCGAGTGTCCTTGATGCGTCGGCTATAATTTCGTCTACGAGCTCTACCGGAAGTGGAGGCGGGTGCCGTGGTAGATTGGCCTTCTGGAGAGTGAGACATAAGTGGTCGTTGAGGTTGCTGATCGAATGAGTGTCCGAGGTTCGGCCCGCAGTGCGATCATCGATTATCCCTTTTTTGTTCTCGTGTTTAGCCTTTCACGCGGTCACGATACTTGTAACATGTGCTGACCTATCCAACACAGCTGCTCTCAGAGCCACCAATCTAGTCATACCCTGCAAGACCTGCTCTACTTCTTTAACGCGACTATGCGACAAAGGCTTTGGCTCAATTAAATGTCGGTCCATGGGAAGAAGGATGCGGACCCGTAACAGGACGGGTTTAAGGTCACACTAAGCAGGCAGGCCTGTGACGACGCCGTCCTTTCGGAATTCCACCATTGTTCCTTTCATCCTCGTCCTCCTCTACTGACACCGTCTGTGTATAAAGGCGTTTTAAGCCTTTGAAGAGGTTGATATGCAACCACCCGAGACTTTTTGGCTGAGCAGCAAGAAGGACAGCCACATCGCCATGTACATCCCACCTCACGCACCCTACCCCACTGATCCATCCATCCATACCTTCCTCACTCACCCCCATAGCACAACACATACCGCACCATGCCTTCACCCTCGCTCTTACCCGCGCCCTTTGCGTAGCAGCAATCCCATCAACAGCAGTACACCTCCCCGCCGTTGAATGCCTTTCCCAGCACTCTACCCCTACCATTTAAACGACACCCAGGCACTGAAGCAAATAGTCCTCACGAGCCTGCACACGAATATCGGAAAGTAGACGAGCTCGAAGACTGCTCCGGAGAGAGGAATGCGTTTTCGATAGTAAAGTGCTCAGTTGGTAGCGTGCGGAGGTGTGGGAGAAGGGTGGAAAGGTGTGTATGCGTTCAAAATTTGCGATGGGGTGAGGGACTTGGGCAGAGTACTGATGGTGTTTTTGACGATCGTAGATTTATATTAAGGACATGAAAAGCTTTGCGGGATATTTATAAATGGCGAGCGGCTGAGAAGCGAGCGACACAAGTAGGACCTTTCGAGATGATATCGTCGTACGTCCTTCCTTCCTTCCTCCCTCTCCCTTCTCTCCCTCCTTTTCTCCCTGTCACCTGACTCACCGCTCCCTCCCTCCCTCCCTCTATGACAGGAATTCGGCATCCATGTTATAGGTCAAGACAGCAAAACGATCATCCTCCACAAAATCGCCGTGCGCGTCGTGTGCGTGTTCACCGAGCAGGACGCGCATGTCGCCACCAGGCGGAGCAGCACACCAACAGCAGCAGCAGCAGATGCAGATGCACGGTGGCGTTACTGGGGCGGGTGGCGGGCAGCATGGGCAGCAGCACGCGGGTATCGCGGGGCTGGGCGGCGTTGGCGGGCAGCCGCAGGGTGTCATTGGAGGCTTAGGAGGAATGAATGGTGGTTTGGGAGGCCTGAACGGTGGCAGAGTCAGTTTAATAGGCTGTGCAGCAGCGCAGGGGTCAACAGCTCCCAACAACCTCAATCGCAAGCCCAGCAGAACTTCCCCTACTTCAGCGCCGCCCACTCCCAGGCGCAAGCCCAAATGTCGCCAGGTAGGAGATGTTTGTGTGGGGGAGGTAAGTTTTTTTCTTTTTTTGCGGTTGGATGTTTTGCGGGCAGGATTTGGATTTGGATTTGGACAAAATGTGCTTCGAGCCTTGAGTCTTTTTTTTGCCGCGCTATCTTATCTCTATTTCCATAGGCATATGCTGACAACATCCTTTTTATTCAACTTCTAGCCTGCAAATCTTCCGTTGTTCCCGACGTATCTCCCGCTTGTACACGTGCTCCGCCACCGGATATAATGCAACCGCTGCCGCCGCCGCCATCTCAGGTTTGGGAGCAGGAATTGGTAAGTATATGGATTTCGAGACGCAATTGTGTTAGGGCGCCGATCCTTTTGCAAATAGGTCCCCAGATCCCTTTCTCGAGTTCCGCGTCGGCTTGATTTGCATGCATCATCACCACCGCCACGGCCCACTACTACTACCACTTTCTCCTATTTTTCTGTCTATCGATTTGCCCACCGCGCTCGCCGTATCCACCACACTGACCCTGACCATCCCACTCTCGATCCTAATGGCCTGCAGCCTCAATGGAGGAACACGCTGACTCTTCTCGTGAATAGTACGTCAGATGGTGTGGGTGATGCAGGAGCAGGATGTGGTACAATTATGCGGCACAATGTTTGATGCTGTGTATACGGACAAGAGGATGGGCATGAAGGAGAGGAAAATAGGTCAGGAGGGTTTGATCCAAGCTTAATGCAGATACACCTCTCGCAACATCATTTTACCGTATGAAAACATTTATCCCAGTTTTATTATTCGGTATTGACTGTAAGCTTTGTTTGTAGAGTCACGGGCACTACGAGCATAGTACGCCATCTAAGGCCAAAATTTATCAAAATCTGGTGTCCTTCGGGTGATAATGATATTAGAATATCTGATATTTTATTAACTTGATTCTAGGAGAGATCGTATAGCCGTCGGCCATGAGATAGAGTCCTATGCTTCCGACATTACGATGGCTGAAATTGACCAGTCGAGACTTGTTGAGCGGGCATGATGTTAAATTCAAGCGCCGCCTGAACCATATCGAGATACGAGCACTTTCGTTCCTCGCGGCACTCGCTTACTTCTCGTGTTTACCATTGGCTAATGTCGGTCGATTTGTCGTCGCTTATAAGGCGAGGTGGATGAGTTGAAATAGATGCCCTCGAGGTCTCAGAAGCGCTGACGGGGTAGTCATTGATATGGACCTTCATGTGAATGTATGTTAAAGTAGACATACTTATCCGTGAATATCGGGACCGTTAGCGATCTCAGTCCCGATTGGTAAACTGACAATTTTCCGACAAATTCACCCCGCCTCCTTCCTTCCAGACGAGTTTCAGCTTCGGCATCATTCTGAGCAGGCTGCGAAGAGGGGAGGTGGTGCAGAGGAAGACAAAACAGGGGAGAGCAGGATAGTTTGATGAATGCGATAAGTGAGATTTATTGTACATTCGAAAGAGTTATTCTTATCTTTAAGTGATGTTGAAGCCGCAAGAGCATATATCGACTTTGTTATATGTGTACCTCGTTTCAAGCCTCCTGGACCTGTCTCTATGTATCACATGTATGCATATCCGCCTTCCGCCGTCTGCTCATGTCCATGTTCGTATCCAATTATTATCCAATGATCTCTAAGATAGTGATATGCAACTTTTGTTCTTGATTTCGTATCCTCTACTATACATCTACCTGTCTCGCTTAACACGATATCCTCATCTGCGCTTGCCCCCGCCTCTGCACCAACACTTAAATCCATATCCACTTTATTATTCATCCCATCCAATATCCTTGATCATAGATAAGATACGGCTTAAGTGTAAGCTGCCGTGCACCATCTTTACTCAGTATCGCTTCTTCCAGTGCTCTGTGCCCTCATCCCTGCGACCAGAAGAGGAACCTCAACAGTCAACAGTCATCTGTTTGATCTTTAATCGAGGACACTTATCATGCCTGAGAGATACAGCAGAACTGTCCGCAATGCCGAGTCACAAATAGTCCAAGTGCATGATGAGAGTCAGGAGAATTTGCGTCGGGTGGGATGGGGTTGTTTTGGGAGGCGCAGGGAATCAGAGGTGCTGTGGGAAGGGCAGTGAGCGATACCAATAGCGAAGAGGATAAGGATAAGGATAAGAAAGTCGATGAAAACGTTTGAAAACTCAATGTCCAATAGCAACGGGATATGACACATCCGCACCGCCCTTCATAAAGGCTCACAAGGTTTCTCTTCCTGTCATAGGTCGTTATGTGTTCTCCTATTATATTCTGGGCTACCTTATCTGTGCATTTTAATCATTGTATGCCATAGGGGTCGTGTACCTCATTCTGAGTTCGTGGTGCAATGCCACAGGTGTTCTCTCCTCGCTTCTATTTAAGGGTCATCAGATGCTTGAACGCGGCAGACTAGTCTGAATTTACATCCGTTGAT
Organism: Psilocybe azurescens; assembly: GCA_023853785.1. Lineage (NCBI taxonomy): Eukaryota > Fungi > Basidiomycota > Agaricomycetes > Agaricales > Agrocybaceae > Psilocybe > Psilocybe azurescens. Next base: position 4,212 of record JAJIRX010000326.1, on the reverse strand, counting down.
ACCCCATTCCGAATTCCGACTTTCCATAATTCGACGTTGAGCATTGTAGTACCGTGGTTTTATTCTATACATACAAAATGTAATAGCTTCGTGCGCAGCAACGATCAGCTCGATGTCAATTATGAACGGACTTAGTGAATGCCGTATGATCGTTGTTCCTTTGAGCTGCTCCCGTATGTCAGGCTGTCCACACCGGCCGCTGATGCCATATCTCGTATTGTGAGATTGACCTGCAACGAATCAAAGGGGCAACCAGATGATGGTTTAGCTCGTCTCATATCTCCCGGATCAGGTTGCTGCACACAAATATCTGATGAAGATAAATACGGGCGGGCGGCGTATGACGGCTGGACGATGATCTCGAAGATCATGACAGTATTTCGAGCTCTACTATTTAATCTGCACATTGCTTGAACACACTATGATCTTAGTATGCCGATGTCATGATCTTATGGTCGGCTGCATCCGATGCGTAGAGAGAATATCGATGTTAGCAGACGACACCAGACGTTTTGGTGACTTTACATGTCAAGGTCATACCAAACTGTCGCTTTTGTGCGCGTCAGACGGACGGAATGGCGAAAAAGTCTAGTTTGGGTACTTTACGGAAGGTCATAAAGGCTAACTATCAAAGTACCGGTATACGTAGTGCCGATCTAGGACATGCTACAGGCACGATAGAAAATATGGGTGTACTTTGAAACAAAGATTGTAAGTTAGATACCAAGTCAGTTGCTTGCTTAATGCAGTATATCTGCCCAACAGTTTCAGTGATGACAACATTGTATTGCCGGTGGGTGAACTGAGGGGGTCAAATCATGGTGGTTCGGGGATGATTACTGAGTATCCATAACAACAGTTCAGGAGAATTGTGATGATAAGTAACATAATTATAGTCAACCGAGATATATAAGAAAGTGTTCAGTGAATTAAGATCCTCAACTCTAAAGAATCTTCCAATGTCTACCCCTGACATTCCATTCCCAATCAATTTCCAAGAGAATGAAATTAGCGGTAACTTCAATAGCTCAATGCTTTTGAATTTTCTCATGGGTAAATCTTCACTTCTGTGAATAACAGCACCAAAAACTCACGTATGTCAGGCATTTACACCATGGTATATGGAGGAACCATGTACTTTTACTGTGAGCTCTTCCATTGACTTGAAAAGAAAATTGTCAACGACATGTCTTACAGTATCCAAAAAGACCGCGAGTTTGAATCGTCGCATTATTATATCGACCATTACCGTGTTGTATCTGCTGTGTTTCCTGGCCTTTATTGTGGATTGGTATTACCTTGATTGGGTAGTTGTGATAAATGGAAACACGCGAGAATCAATCTCTTCTGGAACAGTGTACGCCTCTGAATGGACCGGGGTACTCATTGCCATTCTACAGAATTCCTTGTTCATTGTTTCCGACGGACTACTGGTTGGTCAATATTGTTGGTTATTGCATAGTCCTAATTGACGTCTTGTCAGATTTGGCGATGTTACCACGTCTGGGGACAATTATTCTGGGCAATTTCGGCTCCATTGATACTTTTAATCGCAGAATTCGGTGAGCTCTGATGAATTTCAGCATCACTTCCATTAATAACATGCCATTGCAGGTTTCTTTGTTGCGACAACGGTTTTAATTGCAAAATTCGGTCCGTCATTCAGTTACGCGAATTATAATCTATTCAATAATATCACAAGTGCTCTGACATTTGTATCACTGGGCACCACTGTGATCACAACATTTCTTATTGGTTACAGAATACATTCTGTCTCTCGATTAAATGTTTCACAATCCAAAATATTATTCAACCGCATTATAATAATGATCGTTGAGTCAGCTGCAGCTTACGCACTTGTACTTCTCGTCTATTCCATCAACCCCTTTGTTCCGTCATTCAGTGTATTCGGATCTCCCATGCGTGAAGCTGACTATTACATTGGAGCAATTGTCCCTATTGTCGCAGTGTGTACCTTCTAATGCTGATTTGCGCATCCTGTGTCTCTAACCTAGAAGCAGGGGATGGCGCCCACAATTCTTGTTGCCAGAATTGCTACAACGGACAACCACACAGTGGCATCCTCCACAATAGCTCATTTATCTGGCTTACAATCCGGATCACAGCAAGGTAGTGGCAGTGGCCGCAGTGGAAATGCCACTGGAAGAGATGTTAATACCTCGGTTCGCGCAGACGGTGTGGAGCCAACACCGGCGATCGAAGTGAAGATGTTCAGCGCAGTGGATATCCCATTTGGGGACAATCAAGTCTAAAGCGCATTGCACGAAAGCAATAGCGGCGCCGTTCAACATCATATTTTTCTCCTTGTTTTGGTTTCCTTTTCTTTATATTTATATATTTACCATTATACAATTGGTACACGTCGATGCAACAGTGAGCAGTTTAAACTTCTATGAGATCTAACCGTAAGCGTCCAGTTGTTGGCTCTTGTTTGTTATATCACATTTAAATGCAAGCTCGAGCTCGAATGCCTTCGAGTGCATCCATTGTGTACCAACTCACGAATCTTGCTATCCACACCCAAATGCGACAGGTCAACAACACCCTCAATAGAGCCCCTCTCACCCTTGCCCAGCCAATTTCAACACCTCTTCCAATCCCAACACTAGTCCCACTCAGTTTGTTAGTCCCTACTTCATCCCAAACGCACACGCACAGGCACCCATACACACCCCTCCTATGTACAACCCATCTGCTAGAGTTTCCTGCGATAGCACACGTTTGACGTGCAGGTGGAAAACCAGTTCACGTATCCAACATCATCTGACTCTTGCGTCCTTCCTTCAGTCTAACGAGTCTGACAAGGTCAAGCGGCAGGTGCGCTGTGAGAACTCCTGTCATGTCCAAGCGGATTGGGGAGCAAATCACGCTAAGGTAAACATTGCTTGTTGGTGTGCCTGAAACTCTAAATATGTGAAACGGTGGAGTCAATGGCAGGAATTAAAGATAGCAGGGAGGATGTCATGCCTACAGAATGTGTATGGCCAGATGAACTCTCCATCAAACTACACCCCACGACATGACAAGCCTACTGTGTATGCCGAGTGAGATCAAGAGGTAACCTGGTACCCATGTACAATCAATGTAGCTTGCCACTCCCCACACCCATGCATGAACTGGAGCAAATGAACAAGATGGTGAGAATAAAAGTTGAGATTATAGGCAGTAAGACCTATGCATAATCATCTGATCTAAGTGTCCCATGCAAATGTCAGGCAGGCAATGTCCAGAGGGAGAGTGAACCATATGGTTTCATGGAGTAAGTGAGGAGGAAGAGGGCAGGGCGTTGCTGCTCCAGAATGTCAAGAAAATCATGAGTATCTGAGAACTCCAGGTTTGAGATACACTCGGTACCGAGACACTCTGTGAGCTTGGACCACGATAAGAAATGAACATTAACATTTGTTCCTTGTTTCCAATCCGAGTCTACAGTTCCCTCCTTTTCATCCATTCAGAGTTCTGATCAAAATCTCGAGCCTACGTCCCTCAATATTGACAAATGTTGTCCTGCCTCTCTCTTTCATGAGTCTCCTCATCCCTCAATACGGCCTTTGAAGTTGGCATAGTTTCCAAGAAGTTTGGTTTATCGAGAATCATATGCATTTGTCATTCATTAGAGAGTGGATTTCTGGTACGGATTCTGGGCCTGATTTCATTATGTGAGAGAGTGAGGACAGATGTGGGTGCCACTGATGTTGCAGAAGAACCAGTATCACAAATCACCAAACAGATGACTCAGCACATGGGCTGACTACACTGCAATCAGGGCTCTGTATTGCCTCATGAGAGCTAATCAGCTTGCATAGAGATATGATTAGACACTCAGATGTGGCATGGCAATGTGAGTAGACACTCAAAATCAATGGGATAGTTTTTCAGAAAATGAAGGGAAGAGAACAAACAAATAGAAAAACATTTGCTCAGTGATGGCACAACAGTCTAGACCAATGATCATGTGTAGACCTCCCTAAAACGATATCAAACACCAAAATGGGCAAGGTTATGGTGCTTGTGGGAGGTGGCTGTGCCTATCAGTGGCTATGCCCAGCAGCAGCTGTGTTGATCTCAGCCGTATTTAGTCAAATATTCTCACAGCTCCGCTTTTTGTTGGATTTACATAAGTTATTTTCTGTCCTTTCCTCATTCTTAATTGCTTGTCCCTTCCTCCTTTACATTCTCATTAGCATCTAT